>NW_021025015.1:521017-536965 GCF_004153795.1 Camellia sinensis
TTGCTAATTTAGTTGATTTGTTAACTAGTTAGTGTTGTGTAATAATTAGTTGTAGCTTGTTATTCATTCTGTTGTGTAATAACTAGTTTAATTAGATTAGCTAGTTGGTTCTGTATCATTCATTCGGACCCTCCGTCGAGAGGGCACAATTGTTGTAATAAGTGTGCGTGTGTGTGATTCATGTCTTCCAAACCCCATTTCTTTCTCCCTTTTATTTACCAGCTTTCGATGGTTAGTTTTAGGGCATGTTTCAATTAGCATCCTTATGCTCGTATGTTTGCATCCATTCATCTGTCTTGCATACACCGGGCTCAGCGCATCATACTAACTGCATTGTATTTCAATTCCTGTTTGAATACATGTATCAAATTGCATTTCACATGACATTTTAGAATATCCGAGCCTATCTTAGTTACATTTTGTATGTGTTGCATTAGGCATTCTTGACATAGCTAAGATCATGCATTGATTTCTAACATAGCTTTTGTTTTGGCTCGGAGTACTCGGTAAGTATTTATGCTTTAGCATCCTTGCATGTATGTGAGTGACTGCCATGATAGCATGCTTGCTGTACGGGGAGCAAATATTCCGGCGTGCCCGTATTCCTTTCTTCCTAGCTCCATCGATATCCGATCACCTGCGAGCAAATAACGGTGAGCTACCCGGCGGTGTGTGGCCGGAAACACCCTCCGACGGTCAAATTAGCACACACCTTAGGATGGATAGAGAGAAGGGAGAGAGTGTTTGGGTGTGAGTTTCTTACAGATATGTTCGTGTTGCGTATGGGGAGCGCAGACATGCTTTTATACCTTCTGAGCCCCATATCCACTCCCAGTCATCTCCTGACACGTGGCTCTGCTATCCCATCTGTCAGCATAAACCATGCCATTCACCACCTAACCTCAACTGCCTGACTTCGCAGCTGGAGCTCGGCAGCCGAGCTGCTCTTCCTCGGCCATGTCGTGCTTCATACTCATGCGCCTAGCCGGACAAACATGTGGATGACCGGGCTAGGCGGCATCTCGGCAAAGCCTAGCCCGGGCACCTCCTTTGGTTGGCCTTCTTGCCGGTCAATCAACTACCTTGGCTGACCGCGCCTTTCCGGGCGCCGGTCTCTCAGCCTGTCTGGCTTCGACTATCCTCGGACCGAGCATCCTGGTCTGACCGGTCACTTCCTGGCCGAGCAACTTCTGTACGGTCCGGGGTGGCACACACTCGGTCCAAACTCTGCCCGGCCCAAGTTTTGGCAGCCCTTCTCTGGGCGAACAGTGGATCATCCCGACCCAATGCACTGCTGGGCTCTCAACCTGATCGCTCGATATCTCGGCCCAACTCCAGATCATAAATCACCCTCTCAGTAACTATACACAGATTGTATCTATAATTATTTGTATGAGGAAATTTTAAATGTTGATCAGGAGATTTTGACCAAATCAATAAATGCAGGCATGCGGATTGAAAAAAGTTAATAAATGCTGATCAGGAGATTTTGGCCAAATCAGTAAATGCTGAGTTTTTTTTTTAATAAAAAATTTAGAAAATTCAGATTGGGATATTGAAACTCCCACAGGACTTGGGGTTAAAAACCCCATTTTCCTTAAAAATCCCCTTGAGTGTTTATGTTTATTTAACTTCAATCATATTAAAAAATTAAATTATAAACAAAAGGAGATAACTTCAATCATACAAATCACATTTTTTTTTAATGCTATCCAACTACAATCACATTTTTTTCATAATAGAGATAACTTCAATCATACAAATCACAATTTTTTTTAATGCTATCTAACTACAATGACATTTTTCTCATAATAAAAAAAATAATTTAAAAAAATAACCATTAAAATAGTAAATAAAAAAGATTATTTAGAACCACTGAACAAACTACAATCACAGTTTTCTTTTTGTGAGTGTTTATGTTTATCTAACTTCAATCATATTAAAAAATAAAATTATAAACAAAATGAGATAACTTCAATCATACAAATCACAAATTTTTTAATGCTATCTAATTATCATCAATAATTAAAAAAATCAATCACAAATTAAGTCAATTGATAACTAAAAAACACAATAATTTATTTTTCAAAAAACATAGTGAGTTAAAAGATCAATTACAATTTTTTTTTGGGGTCAAAATACAATCTAATCATCATCAATAATTGGTATATTATGTGACCCTATTGAGTACAATCCATTTTGTTTTTCAAAAAATACAATGAGTTAAAAATCAAATAACAAATTAAGTGAATTGATAGTTAAAAAAACACAATAAATTTTTTTTTTCAAAAAACACAGTGAGTTAAAAAAATCAATTACAATTTTTTTTTTCAAAATACAATCTAATCCTTATCAATAATTGGTACTTTAAAAATCAAATCAGAAAAAAATCAAATTAAATCAAAAATATTTTTATGCTATCTAACTACAATCATATTTTTTTTCATAAATAATTGTAAAGAAAAACCATTAAAACAATAAATAAAAGCTCAAATCACATTAAAAAAAAGAATCATTGAACAAACTACAATCACATCACATTTTTCCCATAACAAAATAAATCTATACTATATATTAAGCAAAATGGGGTTTCTAACCCTAAGGCCTGTGGGAGTTCCAATATGCCAATCCTAATTTTCTAATTTTTTGTTTTTTTTTTAAAAATTAACCTCAGCATTTATTAACTTCTCTCAACCCACAAAACTTTTTGACTTCTCTTATAATTACTCATAAAAAAATAAATAAATGAAAAAAAGAACCATTGACTAACTACAATCACATTAAAAAAGAAGAATCATTGAACTAACTACAGTCACATTTTTTTCTTTGTGAGTGTTTATGTTTATCTAACTTCAATCATATTAAAAATAAAATTAAAATAGTAAATAAAAAGATTAAATAACATTAAAAAAAAACCATTGAACTAACTACAACAATTATTTTAAAAAAAAGAGCCATTAAACAAACTACAATCACATCACATTACAATCATATTTTTTTCTTTGTGAGTGTTTATGTTTAGGATTTAGGGTTTAGTGTGTATTGGAGAAGTTAAAAGACTTGGAAGAATTTAATAAGTGCTAAGTTTTTTTTTTAAAAAAAATCAAAAAAATTAAGAAATTAAGGTTCAGATATTGGAACTCCCACAAAACTTGTGGGTTAGAGACAGATATAAATAAATAGATAGATATAGATATAGATATTTATTTGTTTTGGAAAAGGTACTGCAGTAATTATGAGAGAAGTCAAAAAGTCTTGTTGGTTGAGAGAAGTTAATAAATGCTGAGGTTAATTTTTTTTTAAAAAAACAAAAAATTAGAAAATTAGGATTGGCATATTGGAGCTCCCACAGGCCTTGGGGGTTAGAAACCCCCTTTTACTTAATATATAGTATAGATAGAAGTATAGATTCTCTTAATTGGAATTATAATGAAGTAACGCGTTGAAATAGTAAAAATTTGAGTATGTGGTTGGTTGAAATATATAATTTAATTAATTCTCTTCTCATATTTGTATAAAATTGACACTTATGACTACATCATTATAAGTCAGATTATGGGAAGAAAAAAAAAATTGAGATCCATTTGTAAATATCCTACTTATAAGAAAAAGAAAAAGAAAAAAGAAGAATAAAGAAAAATGTGTAGACTTGGATATGTGTCTATCAATTTTATTTTATGGACATAAACAATTGATATTTCAATTTAAAAAATTAAAAAGTAAAAAAAAAAAAATAGATTAGGCTTTTTAGAGATAAAAGAAGGCATCTAACTCTTCTATATACTATTTAAGATGGACTATTTAATTACATAAAAAAAATAAAAAAATTATATTTAGAGATTATCGCTATATATTATGTTATTATATACAACTATACCGCTAACAAATTAACTATAATATATATGAAAAGTTATATTAAGCTTTCATTTTCAATTAATTAAGTTATAATTTGTAACGCCCTCAAAAAAAAAAAAAAAACACAAAACCCAACACTCTAGACATGCAATGATATAAGAGAAATCAACACATTTCCATTCATCAGAGTAGTTCTTACAATAGTGTTACATGTTAACAACAAAAGTAAATGCCCTAAGGGCTTACAGCTTTCCAAGTCAACACTTGATTACAAAAAAAAAAGTATTAACTCTATACAAGGAAAGCCCAAGGCTTGGTACACATGTTTAATACAAACTAAAGAATCAAAAAGAGTCTTCAACTCTCATCTCCATCCAAGCTATGGCCTTGGAGGTGGCATGCTACTTGTACCTGAAAATGATGTCCCATAAAGGGTGAGCCAACGCCCAGTAGAGATATGCTAAACAGAATATGAGCAACAACTAAGACTTTAGCAATTGATAAATATTTAACTCACATCAACCAATTCATACACTACTCTCGTTACATGCCCACTACATTCATGTTTCATTTCATTTTCCATTTCTTATCCAATTCACAATTCAATTACGGCTCAGAACCTAGCCAACAACCTAGATGAGACAGTAACTCATGTTAAACGTTCTCCATTTCCCATTAGCTATGCATAAGAGCCATACCAACAAATCAACAGATAAGCATATGAGCCATATCAACACTTCAATAGATAAGCATATGAGCTGTATCAACACTTCAATAGATAAGCATATGAGCTGTATCAACACTCCAATAGATAAGCATATGAGCTGTATCAACACTTCAATAGATAAGCATATGAGCTGTATCCATTTCCGATTTAGAGGTCCAGCCCCTTTCTTCCAATAAACCGTTCGGTTTAGAGGTCCAGCCCCTTTCTTCCAATAAACCGTTTGGTTTAGAGGTCCAACCCCTTTCTTCTATTCATTCAATAGTCATACTCTATGACACGTCCATTCGATTAGTTTTAGTTTGCCTAATCCTCATGCATTGTCTACAACAATTGAAACCACCCTCCACCGGTAGCCCAAGCAATTATTTCTAGACAGATAATAAAAGCTCTAACAGATACAATTATCAGCATTTTCAATAGTGAGCAATAATTAAATCCAACTCCACTAATCCATCTAATAATGAGCCAATTTCATTATATTCACTTCAATTTCACAAATCCATAACTATCCCAAATTTAAGTATATCAATAAACAAATACACAAATTAGGGCTTTCTCCCCCCTAGTCTCAATATTAACCATAGGTTCAAATATCAACAACCAACACTCAAGTTTTCTACCCCATTTCCTAATATTGACCCAATTGCCTATATATCAACAACCAACAACAAAATCATTATTTTGAAACCCAAAATACATATTCTTGAATCAAAATAACAAAAAACCCTTTCAACATTTTCAAACCCTAACTTCCCAAAATCAACCATTTAACAAAATACTCAAATATCTTGGTCAAAACCCATAGTTGTGAGTAGGAATCCCTACCTGAAATTCGGAGGTCAAGGGAAGAAGATGACGGAACTCAACGTGCTCCAAAACTTGAAATTTTCGGATCAAAGGAAAGCCCTTGACGATCAACCCAACTTTTGTAAAGACCAAAGGTGAGGAAAACACCCTAGCTAGATCAATACTTAGAGAGAAGTTATGATTTTAGAGAGAGGAGCTCTCAAATGGCTTTTGGAAAAGTAAGAGAGAGAAACGGGTGTGAAAAAGTGATTTCACGGACTGATATAATCGACTCCCCGCTCGAGCGTGGAAACCCCCGCTCGAGCGTCAGACACAGACACACGCTCGAGCGCGGAAAGAGCCGCTTGGGCGTAGATTGCACACTTCCAGAAGTTTTGCAGACTAGGTCCCCGCTCGAGCGTCAAACTCCCCGCTCGAGCGGACGAACAAAATCAAAGGTTCACTCTCGAGCGTCAAAACTCCCGCTCGAGCGCGCGAAGACCTGCAGAGGAAGATACTGGGAGATGGGAATCCACGCTCGAGCGTCAAAACGCCAGCTCGAGCGGAGAAGCAACAACGAAGGGCCCGCTCGAGCGTCAAAATCCCCGCTCGAGCGTGAAGGCCAAATTCTGGGCATCAACTCTAGGTTTCTAAGTTCAACCAACCTGTTTCAAACCTGCCCAACACAACCCAAGACTCAAATACAAAGAGTAAAGGCCTGCAATGAGAATAGGACAACAACAAATCTACGGAACCAAGTCCGGATTAAAGTTAAACAACAACAGGGAAAACCAGGATCGCTATATAATTAACAAACTAACAAATATAAGTAATGGTATAATGGGATAAAAGAGGATAAAAATAAAGAACACAGTAATATTTAAAAGTTTTAAATTTACCTAGTTATGCAAAAATCTAATGTTATAGTAAAATCTTGAATTCTCAATAAATTTTCACATTTTCTATAAAATAAAAAATAAAAAATTTGACAACCATTTTTTTTTCCTTCAATTTTATGATATTCATCGAAGAAAACAAAATCCTTGGCATAGAACTGATATAGATACTTCAATTACAACCATAATCACCAATAATTCTTCTCCACTATGCAAACTTGTAAATAAACACATAAACCTCACTAAAACTGAAATCAAAACCAAACCAACAGTACAGAAAGATAATCACAAATGAAAAAAAATATATTAAAAAATAAATAAATTTATGGAATGCAAGAATGTTACCTCAAACAACTTAGACATCACTTAACCCAATCCGTTAGCTCATCCACCAATGCCTGCAAAGTATAGGAGTTGGGACGACTAATCAAATTATTCTTTAAATAAAACTTGAAAATTGATTAATTTGTCTTATTAAGTGATTTAAAGTTTTGATAGATACGCTTCAAAAAAATAGATATTTTTGTGTGGTTTCTATTTATTTTTTTTTCAATTTATTTAAGATGAAGTTGTGGGTTTCTATTTTTTTAAGCTAATTTATCTGTGGTTTCTATTTGTTTTTAATTATTATTATTTAGGTAAGTTATGATGTGAGTTAGACATGTGATAGACATGTAAGTTTTATTTATTTAAAGTATGATGGTGGCAGATATTTTCAAATTAGATTTGTTTAGATAAACTTTAAAGATTTTTAAAATTTAAAATTGGATATTGAGATCCAAAAGAAATATTTTAACTGAATAAATAAAAATCAAATTTATTAATTTTATCTATTTATATGTCACGCCCTCAAAATAAACCCATAAACAAATACGAGAAAGAGATATCATATTCCCAACATCAGAGTATTCTTACAAGAGATATTACATGTTGACAACAAAAATAAATGCCCTATAGGCTTACAACTTTCCAAGTCAACACGTAGGTCCAACAAAAGTAGAGTTCTAACTCTTTACACAAAAATAAGTCTTTGGCTTGATATACATGTAATACAAAAAGATAATCACAAAAAAAAATCTCCCAGCCTCTAAGCCTCCCAAGCTACATCCTTGGAGGTGGTATATCACCTACACCTGAAAATGATGTCCCATATAGGGTGAGCCAACGCCCAGTAGAGATATGCTAAACATAATATGAGTAATAACTAAAACATGAGCATTTGATAAATGTTTAACTCATATAAACCAACTTATAACATATTCCAGTTTCATGACAAATATGTCTATGTTTCATTCCACTTTCCTTTGCTTAACAAATTTAATTCATAAACATAGCTCAGAACCTGGCCAAACAATTCAATGAGACTATAACTCATATTAAAACACTTCCATACTTCACAATTCACATGAGACTGCAACTCATATTAAAACACTTCCAATACTTCAATTAATACACATATTTGCTGTATTAATGGAGTCCATCCCCTATCTCCTCCCAAACATCCGGTTTAGGAGTCCATCCCCTATCTCCTCCCAAACCGTGGATCACATCCCCTATCTCATCCCAAACAACATACATATACGATGTATTAAACACTTATCATATAAAATGATCAAGCAAAGCACATATTCAATGTGTTATTTCATCCATCATATTCAATGACATATTCAATTGATTAGTTTTAATTCACCTAATCATCATGCAGTGTCTACAACAATCAAGACTATCCTCCACCGATAGCCCAAAACAATTATTTCTAAACAGATAATAATTTCTTCCAACAGATAAATTATCAATATTTTCAAAGGTGGGTGATTAATAAATCAAACTCCACCATTTAACCACATATAATAAGCCAATTTCGTTATTTCCAACCCAATTCCATATTTCCATAACTTTCCCAAATTAATTATACAAATTAATTCATAATAATAAATTAGGGCTTTTCTCCCTCTTTCTCAACATTGACCCCAAAGGTTCAAATATTAACAATAAATACCAATAACCTTTTTTAGGACCCAAAACGCACATGTATTGGTCAAAAGAACAAAACCCCTCTTTATACATTTTGAAACCCTAACACCTAAACTTTCCTAAATTCAACATTAAATCAAAATGACCACAAGTTTATGCCAAAGACCATAAATATGAGTAGTAATCCCTACCTCAAATGGAGAGACCAAATGGAGAAGACGATGAAACTCGAAATGCTCCAAACCCAAAGATTTTCGGATTGAAATGTAGCCCACACCAAGTTCTACACTTTATGCAAAGGAACTATGGTAGAAGATCACTCAAACTAGATGATTTCTTAGAGAGAAGTTGAAGTCTAGAGTAAGAAGCTCTCAAGTTTGGGTTTTGAAAAGTTAGAGAGAGAGAATGGCCCGAAAAAGTGATCCAAAAAGCTATTTTTCGGACTGATATACAAACAGGTCCGCTCGAGTGTGGAACTCCTCGCTCGAGCGTCAGACACAGACTCACGCTCGAGTGTGAAAAGCGCTGCTTGAGCGTCAAATGCACACTTCCAGAAGTTTTGCAGACGAAGGTCCCCGCTCGAGCCTGAAAGCGAATGCTCAAGCGTCCGATGACTTGCAGAACAAAATACTGAGAGATGAATAATCCCGCTCGAGCGGAGAAGCAAAAGCAAAGGGCCCGCTCGAGCGTCAAAAGCCCCGCTTGAGCGTGAAGGCCAAAATCTGGGCATCAACTTTTGGTTTCTAAACACAACCAACCTGTTCCAAACCTGCCCAACACAACCTAAAACTCAAATACAAAGAGTAAAGGATGGAAATGCGATAAAGACAACAACAATAATCCACGGAACCGAGTCCGGGTTACAGTAAACAATGAAGGGAAAACCATGATCGCTATATTATATGTCTGATTTTTAGCTTTTTCTTTTTGTTATGTTAAATATAATATATAAGATGTAAATAGATATCCACAACTTTCATGAAAAATATTATCTGATTTTTTAGGAAAGAGAAAAGGGAGGCTAGTTTTAATATTTTTTTTGAAAATCGGCGAGAGAGATTATGATGAATAGATTATGAAATATTTTTGTTATCTCCCCATTTGAAGTCCATAAATTAATGAATAATTATTATTTCTAAAATAATTAAATAAATAAATCAGCCAACAGATTTTTTTAATCTATTTTATAAATTGAAAAATAAATAATTTTAGAATGAGAGTTTGGAACTCTTAGGAAATTTCTCATTAGAAATCTCATTTTCCTTATATAATATATAGATATAGATATTTATATTTGTCTTAGATATTTACAAATTATTTTTAATTTTTTTTATAAAAATAATTTAACAATCCCATCACTAACCATAGTGTATGGGAGAAATTGAAAAGGGTGCTGCAATAACTATAAAAGAAGTCAAAAAGACTTGTGGGTTGGGAGAACTCAGTAAATGCTGAGGTTATTTTTTTTAAATCAAAAAATTACAAAATTAAGATTGAGATATTGGAACTCCCACAAAACTTGTGAATTAAAAATATCATTTTCCTTATATAATACTAACACATCACCCGTGCTATGCACGGATTGTTTTTATAATTATCTATATATGTAAATTGTGATTTTTAAATATTTTTTTTAAATGTCTTCTTTTTTTCCTTTTTTATACTATATTAAAGTTTAATATTTTGATAATAATCATATGTGTTGGATTTTTTACGAAATTTTTTTTATATTTGTTCTTAATGCATTAAAGTGTTATTATGAGTGATAATAATCATATGTGTTGGGAATTTTCAAGGAATTCATGTGTTGGATTTCAAAGAATTTTTTTTATGCTTGTTCTTAATGCATTAAAGTGTTATTATGAGGGTAAGACTTGGGAGTTGGGAAAAGTTAATAAATGTTAAAAATTTTTTTAAAAAAAAATCAAAAAATTAAGAAATTTAGATTGGGAGACTGGAGCTCCCACAAAGCTTGGGGTTAAAAATCCCATTTTGCTTAATATATAGTATAGACTAGCATATCACCCCTGCTATGCACGGATTGTATTTATAATTATCTATATAAGTAAATTGTGATTTTTAAATACTTTTTTTTTTTAAATGTCTTTTTTTTTTCCTTTTTTTTTATTTTACATTAAAGTTTAATATTTTGATAATAATCATATGTATTGGACTTTTCATAGAATTAAATATCTTTTTTTTATTATATTATATTAAAGTTTAATATTTTGATAATAATCATATGTTGTGTGGACTTTCAAGAAAATTTTTTTATACTTGTCTCTTAATGCATTAAAGTGTTATTATGAGGGATAATAATCATATGTGTTGGGACTTTTCAAGGAATTCATATGTGTTGGATTTCAAAGATTTTTTTTTATGCTTGTTCTTAATGCATTAAAGTGTTTTTATGAGGGTAAGACTTGAGAATTGGGAGAAGTTAATAAATGTTAAGATTTTTTTTTAAATAAAAAATCAAGAAATTTAGATGATAGATTGAAGCTCCCACAATGCTTGGAGTTAAAACCCCTTTTGCTTAATATATAGTATAAATACTAGCATATTACCCGTGCTATGCACGGATTGTATTTACAATTATCTATAATGTGAATTGGATTTTTAATTTTTTTTTAAATGTCTTCTTTTTTTCCTTTTTTATATTATATTAAAAATTTAATATTTATAATAATCATATGTGTTGGACTTTTCAAAGAATTAAATGTCTTCTTTTTTTATTATATTATATTTAAAGTTTAAAATTTTGATAATAATCATATGTGTTGGACTTTTCAAGAATTTTTTTTTATGCTTGTTCTTAATGCATTAAAGTGTTATTATGAGGGAATTAATCATATGTGTTGGAACTTTTCAAGAATTCATGTGTTGGATTTCAAAGATTATTTTTATGCTTGTTGTTAATGCATTAAAGTGTTATTATGATAGTAAGACTGGGAGTTGGGAGAAGTTAATAAATGTAAGATTTTTTTTTAAAAAAAATAAAAAATCAAAAATTTAGATTGGGAGATTGGAGCTCTCACAAGGCTTGGGGTTAAAAACCTCCCTTTTGCGTAATATATAGTATAGATAATTATCTATATATGTGAATTGTGATTTTTAATGTCTTTTTTTTTTCCTTTTTTTATTATATTAAAATTTAATATTTTGATAATAATAATATGTGTTGGACTTTTCAAGGAATTAAATGTCTTCTTTTTTTTATTATATTATATTAAAGTTTAATATTTTGATAATAATCATATGTGTTGAACTTTTAAAGAAATTTTTTTTATACTTGTCTCTTAATGCATTAAAGTGTTATATGAGGGATAATAATCATATGTGTTGGGACTTTTCAAGGAATTCATATTTGTTGGATTTCAAAGAATTTTTTTTTATGATTGTTCTTAATGCATTAAAGTGTTATTATGAGGTAAGACATGGGATTGCGAGAAGTTAATAAATGTAAGGTTTTTTTTTTTTAAAATAAAAAAATCAGAAATTTAGATTGGGAGATTGGAGCTCCCACAAAGGTTAGGGTTAAAAACTCATTTTGCTTAATATATAGTATAGTTATCTATATATGTGAATTGCATTTTTAAATGTCTTTTTTTTTTTTTTAAAATGTCTTCTTTTTTTCTTTTTTATATTATATTAAATTTAATATTTGATAATAATCATTTGTGTTGGCTTTTTAAGAATTTTTTTTATTTTGTTCTTAATGCATTAAAGTGTTATTATGATGGATAATAATCATATGTGTTGGGACTTTTTAAGGAATTCATATGTGTTGGATTTCAAAGAATTTTTTTATATGTTTGTTCTTAATGCGTTAAAGTGTTATTATGAGGGTAAGACTTGGGAGTTGTGTAATGTCAATAATACATAAAACCCATCACTTTAGACATGCATTGATATAAAAAGAAACCAACAATTTCTACTCATCAGAGTAGTTCTTACAACAGTATTACATGTTAACAACAAAGCAAATGCCCTATGGGCTTACAGCTTTCCAAGTCAACACCTGGTTACACAAAAGAAGAGTACTAACTCTATACAAAATAAGCCCTTCGCTTGATAATACATGTAATACAAACAAAATAACAAAAAAAGAGTCTTCAACTCTCATCATTATCCAAGCTATGTCCTTGGATGTGCGTACTACCTGTACCTAAAAATAATGTCCCATATAGGGTGAGCCAACGCCCAGTAAGATATGCTAAACATAGTATGAGCAATAACTAAGACATTAGCAATTGATAAATGTTCAATTTCCATAAATCAATTCATAACCCATTTCCATTTCATGACCACTATGTTCATGTTTCATTTCAGTTTCCATTTCTTATCAATTTCACAATTTACATCAATGGCTCAGAACCTGGCCAACACATTTTATGAGACAGTGACTCATATTAAACTTTCCTATTTTACAATAGATAACATACTAGTTGTATCAACATCTCAACAGATAAGCATACAAGCTGTATCCACATTTCAACAGATAAGCATATTAGCTATATCAACATTTCCATAGATAAGCATATGAGTTGTATCAACACTTCCATAGATAAGCATATAAGCTATATCAACACGTTAACTGACAAGCATATGAGCTGTATCAGTGGAATCCATCCCCTATCTCCTCCCAAACAACATCCGGTTTAGAGGTCCATCCCTATCTTCCCCTAAACCGTGGAGTACATTCCCTATCTCCTCCCACACACACAACGTATATACACATAGGTCATATACACAAATCAATCAATACATAACGTTAATGTATTCTATCAACCGTCATAACTCTATGACATATCCAATTGATTAGTTTTAGTTTGCCTAATCATCATGCATTGTCTACAACAATCAAAACTACCCTCCACCGGTAGCCCAAGCAATTGTTTCTAAACAGATAATAAAAGCTCCAACAGATAAAATATCAATGTTTTCAAAAGTGAGCGATTAATAAATCCAACTCCGCCATTCTACTATATAATGAGCCAATTTCATTATTCCCAACTCAATTCATATAATCACAATTTTTCCAAATTAATTATACCAATTAATTTATACAACCAATTAGGGTTTTCTACCCCATTTCCAATATTGACCCAATGGTCTATATATCAACAACAACAACAATTTCGTTATTTTGAAACCCAAGATACACATTTTAGAATCAAAATAGCAAACCCCTTTTCAACATTTTCAACCCTAACTTTCCAAAATTAACTATTTAACAAAATGCCCAAAAATCTAGTTAAAATCCATAGTAGTGAGTAGGAATCCCTACCTCAAAAGATGACACCAACGAAGAAGATGACGAAAACGAAGTTGCTCCAAATCACAAGTTTCTCGGATCAAAATGTAGCCCTCGACGATCAACCCAACTTTTACAAAGGCAAGGTGAGGAAACAACTCCTACTAGATCAATACTTAGAGAGAAGTTTGAGTTTAGAGTGAGGTGCTCTCTAATGGCTTTTTCGGAAAGTAAGAGAGAGAGAGAAAATGATTTAAAAATAACCTACAGCCAACTGATATACGACATTCCCATCGAGCGGAAAACACAACACTCGAGCATCAAGAACAAAAACTAGGTCGCTCGAACGCAAGAAGGCCCGCTTGAGCGCCAAGACACAAGAATAAGTATATCCGCTTGAGCGCGAAAACCAGTCCGCTCGAGCGTAGATTTCCCCTCCCAGAACTTACACCAAAAAATGTACTACCCGCTCGAGCTCCAGAGTACCCGCTCGAGCGTAAAGAAACCCGCTCAAGCGTGGAAAACATGCTTGCAGAAGTTTCGCGAGAGCACCAAAATACTGGGAGTGTGCAATCTTCGCTCGAGCGGACCTCCTAAAAACTGGGCAACAAGGAATTGAAACCAAAGTCTAACCAACCTGTAACAACTCTGCCCAATACATCCTAAAACTCAATTAAGCGAAATTAAAGGATGACAACAAGGTATACAACCACCAACATCATGGAACCAAAGTCCGAAAAACAACAGATACAGAAAGGGAAAACCGGATCGCTATAACCTTCCCCTTAAAGAATTTCGTCCCTGAAATTAATACATGTTTTTCAAAAACAAGATTTTCTCAATTCCCAACATTATTACAATGTGAAATTCAACAACTCGACCCATACCGGCTCTCCATCTCTATTCAAGAGGCAATTCACCACATATCTCAATATGTATCAACAACATGCTTTTCCCGAAATTCAATAATTTCTACATACATGTTTCATATTTTTTATACATATTCAAACTCATGATATATCTCCATTTCTACAATACATTGAACATATGCAATGTATAACAATTTCCATTAACCAAAACATTCACAATGTTTTACAACTTAAGAACATATATAATGCTCTTAAATTCAACGATATTACAAAATTACCAATGCATGGTTACACATCAAACAAACAAGTCCGGATATTTCTCGCGGACTTCCAACTCACGTTTCCAAGTGGCTTCCTCCACTCCATGATGTTTCCACAAAACCTTTACCAAAGGATGGTCTTGCCACGCAGGACTTGATCCCACTATCCAAGACCCGAACCGGTCTCTCTTCATATGAGGCATCCTCATCTACCTCTAAGTCAGTCCAATCTAACACATGGATGGATCCGGCTCATACTTCCGAAGCATACTCACATGAAACACGTCATGCACTTCGGACAACTGGCGTGGTAAAGCTAAACGATAAGCAACCTCCCAAATCCTCTCAAGGATCTCAAAGGGATCGATAAACCGAGGGGATAACTTCACCACTCTTCCCAAACTCATCAAACCTCCCTAGGTGATATTTTCAACAAAACATGATCACCTACCTCAAACGCCAAAGGCCTCCTCTACGGTCGGCATAACTCTTTTGGCGACTCTGGGCTGTAACAAGCCTCCTACGATAAGCTCAATTTCTCCGTCGTCTCCCTAACCAACTCCGAACCCAACAAAGGTGCATCACCACCTCGGCCCAACACACTGGAGACCTACACGCGGCCATACAAGGCCTCAACGTGCCATACCGATGCCTAGACGGAAAAACTGTTATTGTAGACAAACTCCACCAAGGGCAGTGCCTTCTCAACGTCCACTAAAGTCAAGGACACAACCTCGAAGCATATCCTCAAGGATCTGAATAGTACGCTCGGACTGCCGTCAGTCTGAGGATGATAAGCCATACTAAAGGTCAACTTAGTGCCATGGACTCGTCAAACTCGTCCAACCTAGCAGTAAACGAGGATCTCTATCTGAGACGATTGTCACTGGGACCCCGTGCAATCTCACTATGTCTCGAATATACAAGTCGGCGAGATGATCTACCGAATCTTCACGCTCATAGGAATGAAGTGCGCCGACTTAGTCAACCGGTCTACAACCACCAAATGGCATCACTACCCCGCCGAGTCCTCGGAAGACCTACAACAAAGTCCATGGTGACATGCTCCACTTCCACTCGGCAATAGGCAAGGGTTGCAACAAATCCGTTGGCCTCTGATGCTTGGCCTTCACTTGCTACAAGTAAGGCACTCCGATACGAAAAACAACAACATCTCTCTTCATACCCGCCACCAAAACTGGCGACCCAAATCCCGATACATCTTAGTGCCTCCCGGATGCACCCAAGCGTGAATGATGGAACTCTTCGGAGTACTTTCCTCTCGGCAAGACTCCGGCACAAACAACAGTCTCGGTATCTCACA
>NW_021025015.1:593526-607076 GCF_004153795.1 Camellia sinensis
CATAATTTTTAGAGCCTACGGTGAAATTTAATTGAAAATTTATTCGGATCAATTTTATTAGATTTAATTGATGTCATAATGCTCAAGTTATTTAATATAAAAAATTGGCATTAGTGGAATTTATGTAAAGAAGGGCACTACACTCAATTCCCTCATTTGAGCTCAAAAATTAGATTTGTGCCTTAGAATAGAGAGAGGGTCGGCTATAGAGAGAGAAAGGGAGAGAATTGTGTAATCTTTGCTCAAGGTTTGGGAATTTGAAGATTTAACTCAAGAATTGACTAGAGATTGAGTGTTTGAAGCTCCTAGGTGAGTGATCAACCCTTGACTCATGAATTTTAATTTGTATTTTGTAGATTCAAAGTTGAATGATGAGAAAGAGCACGTATTGAGTTGGATTTGGTGAATTTAAAGGCAATAGAGGCATGCATGTATGTAATTACTTTGAATTTGCATGTTTGAGCAAGTTTTTAGTTGAAGATCATGCTCTTGACCATCTCTTCATCACATAAGTTGAGAATGAGGGTTATATGTCACATGCATGTGCCATTCACAAAGGTGTAAGTGTTGAAGACATGAAATTGTAATGTTGGTAATGAATTTGGTGGAAAATGAGCCATGCATGTGTTTGATTTATGGAATTGACCTTCAAAATGTTGTAATTTGATGTTGGTATCATGTTAGCATAAATATATTTGAAGTTTGAGCCATAAAATGTAAGTTGGATTGGTTTGAATGCTGGATTTGAGCTCAAGAACTTAGCTGGAAAATCCAGAAAATTTGACGTCCGCTCGAGCGGGGAAACCGCCGCTCGAGCGTGAAATTCGTGCTCCCAGCATATTTTGTAGACATGACTCCCACTCGAGCGGGGAAGTTCACGCTCGAGCGGGGACCCTGTTTTCTGAAATTTTGAAAATGCATTATGTGTTCTGTTTTTCGTTCCCTTTCACTTCTAAGCAGTCTTAGGCATACATTGAGCATTGTAATTGAATTAAAGAGATAAGAATGAAGCCTAAAGAGGAAAATGTGAATTAAAGAATAGATTAAATTAATTGTGACCCATATGTATTATGCGATATGTAGGGTCAAGCTCCAGGGCAAATCCACAAGCCGATCATTGTGAGTAACATCTGAAATATGTTGTTGTCCAATTGCTTACTTCTATGTAAGTTTTGTAAAGTTCATTAATTTGAATGGTGGACAAAGTTTGATATGAAAGTTTGAAAGGCCTTGTCACACCCCAAACCCGCCCCCTAAAAGTTTGGGCATGACCCAATCGAAAATGGACACCAAACCTGTTATACATATCATACGGGGCCTGAACGGAAGCATTCAATAATATAAAATACATAGAAAAACATTCATTGAGCTATTACTAACATGCCAGGATCACAATATTACACTAAATAAATAATATACAGAAAATGTGCACACATACATCTTGACTTAGCTTCACAATTAGGCGTATAATGAAAATATTAATAAAAGACAACCACAACATAAACCAATAACCCCCCCAACACATATAAAATGCACGGGCTTCAGTTAGTGCCTGGACACACCAAAGTTGACAAAAGAGAGACGAGCCTTAAGTGTTAGGACTGGACTCCCGGTTGATTACCTACAGAAACAGACAAAATACAGAATGAGTGAAACTCAGTGAATAATAGTACGTAAATAATGTAAGGTTTAACTTAAATAATAAAGCATAAAACTACAGAGGCATATGATTGATTTCATTCTGTAATTAATCCAAAACAGCCATAGATCCAGTTTTCTTAATAGAGTGGTTTTAAATCCAGTATGCACAGGACAGCCATAGGTCTACAGATACAAAACAGCCATAGGCCCAGAAATAATAGAACGGCTTTAAGCCCGGAAATAACAGAACGGCGCATCAGCCCAGAAATAACAGAACGGCTCATTAGCCCAAAAATAACAGAACGGCTTATCAGCCCAGAATATAACAGAACGGCTCATCAGCCCAGAAATAACAGAACGGCTTATCAGCCCAGAAATAACAGAACGCATAAGCGTAAGGTAACAGAACACATAAGCGTGGGGTAACAGAACGCATAAGCGTAAGGTAACAGAAATAACAGAAATAATAGAAATAACAAATGTATGGGCTCAAGAGGTGGCTCGTACGGATTCTAGAGGTGGCTCCCACCAAGGTGTAGCACTTAGTTCCGTACAGCACTTTGTTCCATACCAGAATTAATAAGTTTTAAAGCAACAGTGTATACCATGTCATATCATAAGCGGAACAATTACAGAACATGATACGTAAACAGAATGAATATCCAGAATAGAATAGCCCCAAGTTCATATAAATAACGTCACATAATAGGATACATAAGTCATCCCATGATTCCTTTCAAATGGCCATAATCGTCTCATGTAAATCAGAATATTACTAATAGAAACGGAATAACTTACCCCACATTAGTCCTGAGTTATCATTGACAAAGTATAAGGGTTCGGAATGCACAAGCATCATTGTTCTTCTCATTCACTATGATCCAATAAGGGTAATTTACAGATAACAGCACGTTAATAGTGTTCATTAACAGTAACAAAACATACAACTATAGCACTATCCATAGTTCTAAGCAGCTGCCCAATCATGTTAATCCATTCTAAACAAATATCTATGTCGTAAGTCATGCACTGAAGTTCTCAAGAGGATATTCGGAATATCATGTTCCCATTCAAAATATTATGCCCCGATAAACGGAGTTTACATTCATGATGTCCTTCTATTACCAATTCCACAGCATCAATAGTTTACATATCATTTCTGTGCAAAATCATGGGTACTTTACATGTTGTAACACATTACCGATACATCATCGTTAACCATTGAACACACCCGAAATGTAAAGTAGTTTCAAAGCCAAACTGAGGTGTGTTAAATCCTTCACTGCTTACATAAGCCTCAATCCCCACATACGTTAGCATAATTGCCCACAAGAACAGAATATTAATAACAATGATTATTAACGATAAATAATGTACAATTATAGTACTATTACTCACAGTGTTCAGGTGCGTGGTCCGCCCTTGTAGCTAACCCTACACAAGTCACGTAATTCAAACATAATCCATCATAGTACGACATCATTTAGTTCATTAACACCATTTACAAGTCAACATAATTCAAAATAAACCCTTGAATCTCATTTTAACATTCCAAAATCGAGTTCATGTCATCCATATCCTTAATAGATTATTTCCCTAATTTTTCCTTTACATGATAGCATGAATTCCAACATTTATAACAAGGTTCATTCGCAAATTTTAAACATAATTTCTAAACATTTCCAAATTCCAATTAAACTTGAACACATCTAATTCAATATCTCAATTTCATTACTCTACTTTCAATTTGGGCCAATTTATTGATTATCCTCATTAATCAACCTAGGGTTTCGAGGAAAATGAGGATTTTTAACAAAACAATCAAACTTCTTAAATCATCACTTTTAATTCCAATTTTCCCAATGATTCTACATCTAGGATTCCCAATCCATCATTTAAACCCACCAATTTAACTCCCAACATCACAAACCCCAAAACCCCCAATTCTCATACTAAACACTATATGCTCAAAAATGGAAACTTGTACATTTATACAATGAAAATACCCCAAATCTATCTATTGATATAGGTAGTGAAGAGAACTAGAACCCCTACCTCAAGAATCAAGCAAGGAGCAAAGCTTTGAGAAGAATCCTCCAAAATCTCGAAATTCCAATCGGTTGAAAATGTTCACCTTCTTGCCTTCTTCTCTTCTTGGTGGAAGATCTTACTCAAACCCAAGGGAAATGGAAGTATTGGAGATCAAGGACCTAGGGTTTTTTGGCCCTAAGACAAAGGAAAGAAGAGGGAAAAAGAAAATGTGAGAAATGATCTAAAAATCCCGACTTTAAGCTGCTGTACCCGCTATTCCCGCTCGAGCGTCCCTATTCCCGTTCGAGCGGACCTGCACCCAGCACAGATTTTGAAACTTTGAACAGGTGTAACTCTCCCATCCGGACTCCGTTTTAGGTCATTCTTGTGTCCAAATTGAAGCCCCGGAAATAAGCTTTCCAATGGTTCTAACCTCACATCCATATTCAAAGTGTGGAAAAAGGAAAGGGCAAATGAGTGACGGTTGGTCGTAAACGAATTATTCAAATTAAAGTTTTTGGTCCAATCTTACTGTTTTTGGTCCAATCTTATCTATCAATGTAAGTATTGACAAGAACTAGAACCCCTACCTCAAGAATCAAGCAAGGAGCAAAGCTTTGAGAAGAATCCTCCAAAATCTCGAAATTCCAATCGGTTGAAAATGTTCACCTTCTTGCCTTCTTCTCTTCTTGGTGGAAGATCTTACTCAAACCCAAGGGAAATGGAAGTATTGGAGATCAAGGACCTAGGGTTTTTTGGCCCTAAGACAAAGGAAAGAAGAGGGAAAAAGAAAATGTGAGAAATGATCTAAAAATCCCGACTTTAAGCTGCTGTACCCGCTATTCCCGCTCGAGCGTCCCTATTCCCGTTCGAGCGGACCTGCACCCAGCACAGATTTTGAAACTTTGAACAGGTGTAACTCTCCCATCCGGACTCCGTTTTAGGTCATTCTTGTGTCCAAATTGAAGCCCCGGAAATAAGCTTTCCAATGGTTCTAACCTCACATCCATATTCAAAGTGTGGAAAAAGGAAAGGGCAAATGAGTGACGGTTGGTCGTAAACGAATTATTCAAATTAAAGTTTTTGGTCCAATCTTACTTTACCATCATATTATCATCTCAATCAATACCCCAAAACAAGGTAAGAACATTCCAAACACACTAAGAAGATCATAAAAAATGAGCCCACATGCCTCAGAATCAAATTTAACTAGGCAATCCGCTCGAGCGCCCACTCATACGCTCAAGCGGAAAATCACCACTCCCAGAATGTCAGTCCGCCTGCAAAATTACTGGAAACCCCAGAAGTACGCTCGAGCGCCAACTACTCCGCTCGAGTGGAGTGAAAAATTTCAAATTGTTTGGTAAAGGTCACCACTTCCAGTTTCAAAGGTATAAACCAACGGATAGTTCTTCAATTCCAATAACAAACACATTAACCCGAATTAAATAAGGATAACTTTCTATACGCACTTTGGGGTCGTTACATGTCCTCACCTTTGGGGGATTCTATGACCTGTACTTCTGTACATGTTGCTTGTGAACTCCACCTTGGGGATATCCGAGTATATGCTAACCTGTTTCATCTCGACATGACGTATTTTGATATTGTTCTGGAATGGACTGGTTGAGTGAATATGGTGCAACTATAGACTGCTTGACTAAGCAAATCAGTTTCCACCCTCCGGGACAATCAGAGTCTACTTTTTAGGGACAGGGAGTGGCCTTTCCACCATATTTGATTTCTGCAGCAAAGGCTTGTAAACTCATTCGGAAAGGGTGTCAAGGGTATTTGTGTTGTATTTTAGAAGGGCAAGTGATGAATGGGAGTACCGATATAATTCCAGTTTTTTGTGAATTTCTGGATGTCTTTCTGGAAGAATTACCAGGGCAGTTAATAGACTGTGAAATTGAGTTTACAATTGAAGTGGCACCGGAAACTCAACCCATTTCTAAAACTCCGCATAGAATGTTGCCAGTTAAGATGAAGGAATTGAAGGTTCAGTTGCAGGATTTACTTGATAAAGGGTTCATCCGCCTGAGTCTCCTTGGGGTGCACCAATTCTATTTGTTAAAAAGAAGGATAGAACCCTTCGTTTATGTATTGATTACAGGGAACTCAATAAAGTGACAATTAAGAATAAGTATCCTTTGCTGCAGATTGACGATTTATTTGACCAACTACAAGGGGCACAAGTCTTTTTGAATATTGATTTACGATCCGGATACCACCAATTAAAGGTCAAAACTGATGATGTTGAGAAGACAGCTTTTCGAACCCGGTATGGTCATTATGAATTTCTGGTTATGCCCTTTGGAGTAACTAACGCACCAGCAGCATTTATGGATTTAATGAACCGTGTTTTCAAGCCCTATTTGGACGAGTTTGTGGTGGTCTTTATTGATGATATCCTCATTTACTCGAAGGATGTGGAAGCTCATGAGAACCATCTTCGCTTGATCCTTCAGACCCTCAGGGAAAAGAAACTGTATGCAAAGCTGAAGAAATGTGAATTTTGGCTACAGGAGGTGGCATTTTGGGGGCATATTATAACAGATGAAGGAGTTTCTGTTGACCCACACAAAATTGAGGCGATCGTGAATTGGCCAACTCCCACTAATGTGACTGAGGTGCGTAGCTTTATGGGATTAGCTGGATATTACAGAAGGTTTGTTCAAGATTTTTCCAAAATCGCTGTGCCGCTTACACAACTGACTCAAAAGGGAGTTGCATTTGAATGGTCAGAAGAACGAGAATCTGCTTTTCAGGAATTGAAAACAAAGTTAACTACAGCACCAGTGCTGGCCTTACCATCCGGTACTGAAGGATTTGTAATCTACAGTGATGCTTCGCATAAAGGGCTTGGTTGTGTACTTATGCAAAATGTAAGGGTTATCGCTTATGCCTCTCGACAACTGAAACCTCATGATCAGAATTATTCCACACATGATCTTGAGCTAGCAGCAGTAGTCTTTGCTTTGAAGATATGGAGACACTATCTGTATGGCATTACCTGCGAAGTGTACACCGACCATAAGAGTTGAATATGCGGCAACGACGGTGGTTGGAACTTATTAAGGATTATGACTTGCATATTCATTACCATCCCGATAAAGCCAACACAGTTGCAGATGCGCTTAGTCAGAAGAATATGGGAAATTTAGCAAATTTGGCTATAGGGAAAAAGGAATTAGCAACGGAATTGGATAAAATGGAAGTAGACCTTGTACTACATGGGCAGGAAGCTATAATGGCAGCAGCGATGGCCCAACCGACCCTACTTGAGGAGATTAAATTACATCAAATGGAAGATGAAACTCTAAAGAAGGCATGTGGGGAGTTAGAGACAAAACCAAAACCGGGATTAAGTTTAGTAGATTCAGTGCTCAAATTTCAAAACCGAATATGTCCCCAATGTGTTGGAACTTAAACAGAAACTGATGAAAGAAGCACATACCTCAAAATTTTCAATGCATCCAGGGAGTACTAAAATGTATCGAGATTTAAAGAAAAATTTTTGGTGGCCAAGTATGAAGAAGGAGATCGTGGAGTTCGTCTCTAAATATTTGCAATGTCAGCAAGTAAAAGCGGAGCATCAGACACCAGCAGGTTTGTTACAACCCCTTCCAATCCCGGAATGGAAGTGGGAACATCTGACCATGGATTTTGTGGTGGGGTTACCACTGACTCCTCGGGGTATGAATTCAATATGGGTCATTGTAGACCGATTAACTAAGTCCGCTCACTTCCTACCAGTGAAGACTCAGTATAATGCAGATAAACTGACGGTAATTTATGTGAATGAAATTGTAAGGCTTCATGGTATTCCGGTCTCAATTATGTCAAATAGGGATCCAGAGTTTGTTTCCAGATTCTGGCAAAGTCTGCAGGAAGCAATGGGTATAGAATTAAAATTCAGCACAGATTTCCACTCTCAAACTGACGGTCAATCCGAGAGAACGATACAGACTCTGGAGGATATGCTCCGAATGTGTGTGCTAGATTTTCAAGAAAGTTGGGAAACCCATCTACCGTTGGTAGAGTTTGCGTATTGTAATGGCATTATGAAGCTCTATATGGAAGACCGTGTCGTTCTCCTGTGTGTTGGGCTGAAGTTGGAGATAAATCCTTGTTAGGGCCTGAAATTGTTTAGTTGACAACTGAAAAGGTTAAAATTATTCGGTAAAGGTTGAAAACTGCTCAAAGTAGGCAGAAAAATTATGCGGATAACCGGCGAAGGGATTTGGAATTTGAAGTTGATAGTCATGTCTTTGTAAAGGTCACTCCGATGAAAGGACATCCAAGATTCGGGAAAATGGGTAAGTTAACACCCCGATATGTTGGTCTCTTTCAAATTTTAGAAAGAGTGGGTCCAGTAGCTTACCGGGTTGCCCTTTCACCAAATATGAGTCAGGTGCATAACGTGTTTCATGTTTCTATGCTTCGAGGATACCTTCCGGATTTGTCACATGTCATTGATTACCACCAAATTAAGTTAGATGACAAGTTAATTTATGAAGAAAAACCAATTCAAATTCTAGACCGGCAAGTGAAACAGTTACGAAATCGCGAAATTTCAATGGTAAAGGTTGCATGGCAAGAACATTACGGGACCGAAGCTACTTGGGAAAAAGAAGAGGAAATGCAACACCGATATCCGCATCTGTTTCCGTTTTAAGGTAAAACAAGTTTGAGGGACCAAACTTATTTAAGGGGGGAAAGTGTAATAACCCACCCTCGTATACGAATCTGATATATTTTCAGTCCCTATTTTGTGATTTCAAATGCTTACTGTGAAATTCTATAAGAAATTGAGATTACTTAAGTGAATTCTATGATTATGGATGTAGATCTGTCTAATAAGGAAAACATCTGTTACAATTATCATGTTTGAACCAGAAATTGGAAGCCTTAGAGGCTTAATTACCAGAAATTGATTTTACATTTGAAGTCAGAATGATTTTTAGTTCTTAACAAGATTTTCTGTGAAATTTTGATTAGGAATGATTAAACTGATTGATTTTCATCTTATTCACCTTATATATGTAAATATCATGCTCTTTAACCATTGACTTGGGAATTCATCTTATAAAATATCCTGAGAGAGAGGGAAGGGAAGAATTGGAGAGGAGGAGTTCTTCAAGCTAGGAATTGGGGAAATCTAGAAGGTTATAGGGTTGAGAGCTCCAGGTATGTGACTTTTATTTGAATTAATTGATGATCATACAACCTAGGGTGTGTGTTGGTTGAATTAAAAGATGTGTTATCATGAAATGGATTTGGGATTAAGTTAGGTTGTAGGGAGTAGGAGTTTATTCTATCTTTTATCATTGTATTCCTTATCATTCTATTCCTTACCTTTGAATATTGGAACTCATTTATGGCTTCGAAGGATTGTGTATGTATTTGGTAATTATATAGAAAGGATTCAAAGTGTCCAACTTGTGTTTATGAATTGTGAGGAATTGAAGAATCAATTCATGTTGAAATTGATACATGCTTGAAATGTCTTTGTATATAAATTTTGAACCATGTTATATCAATTAAGAGACTTATTTCAAGCCTTAGAAAAGCTTACCAAAAGTTGGGTTTTATGGGAAATTCGGATTGGAAATTGAGGCAAATCGCCGCACGTGCGGGGGTCTTGGCCGCACATGCGGGAACCCCAGCCGCACGTGCCAGAGTCATGGCCACACGTGTGGAAAATGAGGAATTTTGGCACTTCAGCTTCTGTCTAAAAAGCACGTGCGGGGCATCACTGCCGCACGTGCAGGGCTCCACTGCCGCACGTGCAGGGCTCACAACCGCACGTGAGGCCCATGTTAAGAAAAACTGCTTGCTCCGTTTTGCGTGCTGGACCCTTGAATATTTTTATAATTTGTCTTTTATGCCTATTACTATGTGTAAAATTCATTTGAAGTAAAATGAATCCGGAAATGAGTCTACAAAGAGAATGAACTAAATTGCAAGTTGTGAATGTGTGCAGGACACACTCCGAGAGGAACTAGCACGTCGTCGCAACACTATGAGTAGTAGTACGCTTTACTACAGCTAATGGTTGCCATTAGCATTCTGTTAATTCTGTTAATTATGTAACTATGTGAATGATTCAAAGAATGAGAATAACTAATGGAAAGGATGAAGCTACTTTCATATGACTATAGAATTCTGTAAGCCACTGAAATCAGTTTGCTCTGAAGATATCTGGGCCTATGGCCATTCTGTTTAAGTTGTTATGGTATGAATCAAAGTGCTACACGGAACTAAGTGCTACGATGTGAGTCACCTTTAGAATTCGCGTGAGACATCTCTTGGGTTCATACATGCATGTTTAAGGGCTTAATGCCAATATACTCATGGGCTTAATGCCAATATGTTCAAGGGCTTAATGTCAATATGTTCAAGGGCTCAATACCAACATGTTTAAGGGCTTAATGCCAATATGTTCAAGGGCTTATTGCCACTCTGTTCAAGGGCTTAAAGCCATTATGTTTCAAGATTGGGCCCAAGGCCGTTCTGAAATTGACACAGAATCAGATTAAACATGTAATCTCTGCATTTATGTACGCATTGATTTGTATTATGATTTAAGTTGAACATCAAATTATAAAAGTATTACTGTTCATTGAGCCTGGCTCACCCTGTGTTATGTCTATTTCTGTAGGTAACCAACCAAGTGGTCAATCCTAAGCCATGACGCTCGTCCTCTTTTGTCAACCTTTGTGTGCCCAAGCCCTAGATGAAGCCACTCATTTTTTTTGTGAAGTTTTGGCAAACTTTTGGCATTGCACTCTAATTATTGGCCTAAGGTTGAACTGTGTATAACGCTTCCTTCTACAATGTAGTTTTTTTTTTTTGTTACACGCCCAATTATAGGGCTGGGCCTGTATATGTATATGTTTATAACCGATGCTCAGGTGTATGTTTTGGATTTTATTTGCCTGTTATGATGTTTATGATCCTGGCATTGTCGTAGTAGTAGTAGCTCAATGGAGTTTGTTTCTATTATTTTATGATATTTAATGCTTCCGTTAAGGCCCCATACGTTATGTATATCATGTTAAATGTCCGGTTCTGAATAAATCATGCCCAAACTTTTAGTGGCGAGTTTGGGGCGTGAAAAGATTGAAATGTGTATAACACTTCCTTCCACAATGTTGTTTTTTTTTTGTTACACGCCCAATTATAGGGCTAGGCCTATATGTATATATGTTTATAACCGATGCTCAGGTGCATGTTTTGGATTTTATTTGCCTGCTATGATGTTTATGATCCTGGCGTTGTAGTAGTAGTAGTAGCTCAATGGAGTTTGTTTCTATTATTTTATGATATTTAATGCTTCCGTTAAGGCCCCATACATTATGTATATCAGGTTAATTGTCCATTTCTGATTAGATCATGCCCAAACTTTTAGGGGCGAGTTTGGGGCGTGACAAGTGGTATCAGCGCACGAGTTGTTATCTCACACATGAATCCATTGAGCTTTAGGATGTCTAGAAAGACTTAGGCATCATGCATAATAGTCTAAGAGTACATGAAGAGATTGATAACAACGGTAAATGTGTATGTTTTACCTGCTAACTCTGATGATTACGATCTATGTCGGCTGTATATTCTTTTGTTACCTCTATAGATTGGTGAATAATGCATGACATGCAGATGGGATTAAGTCAACAACGTTGTACTGTGGAGGTGTGGTAAGAATTCGAGCTGATCGGTAAGGCAGTTTATATATAAAGAATTAGATAAAATGTGTGTTATCAGTTGATACTTATCTGTAGGGAATGATGGCGATATAATTGGGTTGTGTAGTACCTATTTGAGTGAATTGCTTAAATTTTACGTATCAAATATATCTAAGATCAAAGGAAACGCTATACGTGGTACTTTACCTATAGTTATGTCTTCCTTGCCATAACAATGTTTAAATCCGCGATTTTGAGAAATTATTGTGTTTGAATACTTTGATAAGATGTGTTCTGTGCACTAATTGAAATTGTGTTAAGTAGGATTGGTCGGAAGAAGAAGTTATGAATATAGTGACCCCTCTTAAAATTGTGAAGGGAGTTAATAAATTGTGAATTTACTTCTTGTTGACGGTTTAAATAGATAGGCTATGCGGGGGAGTTAGTTATTAACCTTGAAGCAGTATGTAAGTAATAAGATTTCGTGAACTAAGGAAATTACTGACGATTTCTGATAGAGAATTATTAATGGTGTCTAATAAGTATTGTCTATGTATAATTGGGATTTGATTGCGAGAATTTGTATTCTGTACTATACTTTGTACTCTGACCTCTGCAATATGAAATTTGAAATCCATAATCTATAATCTGTTCTGTTTATGTATAATCTGCAATTTTCTATGTAGGTATTGCAAATTGTTAAACTACTCCCATTTCGTATCTAAGGCTATAATGGAAATTGTTCTGCATGACACCGTGAATTTTAACGGAAACAAATGGTTATGGGGGTATGCCATGATAATGATAGGTTAAAGGGTATCTACTTCCTCTTGCATGTTCATGCCAGTTGGTATAATCCGTACAATATGATTTCGAATTAATTTCCTATCATGTTGAATTGGTCTTATCAAGAAGTCTAACTCTAATATTAGTAGGTTAAATCACCTTCTTGACATACGGTTGAATTTCTAGACATTATGGCTGTGATAGAATCTACGTACGAGGAAGAATTAGATACTCTGCTTATGTACAGGGTTGTGATTTTTGTATAACTGTTTGTTGACCACTGTATTTCTAAATTATGAATATGGAGCAATGTAGTTGATTTTATACACTATAGTTAGAAAAAGGAAAAATTATACGAACAATAGAACCCTGTAATGATGAAAATAATAATAGTAATAATAATAATAATAAGAATAATAATAATAATAATAATAAATTGATTTTTTTTGAGTTTTTCATTTTTCATGTTCTCTTGCTTTGTAGAACCACGACTCTAAATTCTTGCTGTCAAAAGATATTTGTCCTTAGCGCTCATTTAAGAACAAGTTATTTTAGTAATTTTTTAATTTTTTGACTAAAACATGAGATATATTTTGAATGACTTTTTAATTTTTTATTAAAAAATGTGTAAAAAATAGAGAAAAAATCTTTAACTTTTTGATAAAAATTGTTGACTTTTTTATTTTTTTAATGATTTTTAAACTTTTTGATTAAAATCACCACTTACCAAACAAGACTTTAGTCTTTCTATTTCAAACAACAATTTTTTTGCCATAAAATTTCTTTATTTTATTTTGATTGCGTAGTAGAGAAACGTCATAAGACATAAGGACTAGAGAATGAGACAAAAAAAAGCCAATTATGCATTTAAAGAAACCCAAAACATCCACTAATAGTATTTTATCTACTAGCTAGTCCTCATAATTGCTAATTTGCTACGACTAATCAAACCAATAAAAAAAATAGTGTAAAAGTAGCAAAGGGACTAATGGACAAACATTGTCTCCCACTAATTCAATATTATTGTGATTCCTATGGCAAATTAAGATTGTTCATTACTTGGCGATGCCACCACATGATATCTCCGTTATATCTAATATTTACGCCAAACCAACTTATTAGTAATTGTAGAGTTGCAGCCCAATCGAAGAAACCTATATGCAATTTTGTGAGGAAGATGATTAATGTTACAGATGAGTACTACTGCATGATTACCCATATTGAATGAACAATAAAATATCTTATGACCAAAATAGTAATCCTAATCCTAATTAACTCATAGGAACTGTTTGTGGCATACAAGTATAACTTATTTCGTTGCACACTCAATCAGGGGTTGAATTTTGTTGTTAGTAAATGTACTGTACATATAATGGCATTTCGATTTATGTTTTTTATTTTTTTTTG
>NW_021025015.1:613593-747022 GCF_004153795.1 Camellia sinensis
AAGAAAAAAAAAAAAAACAGACGATGACAGAGAACATCAGTAGACATGAGCAAGTGACAGAAGGGAAAAAAGGGAAAAAAAAGGTAAGCAGAAAGAAGAACAAGGGGGGAAAAAAAGAAAAAAAAAAAAAAAAAAGATCGGGCCTAGATGGAGTAGAAAAGAAGGAAAAAAAAAGGGATATGACGTATTTTAGGAAGTAATGTGGAGGACATGTGTTCCGTAGAGATAAGAAAAAAAAAGGTAGGGCCTACACAAGAGAGAAGGGAGCTGGGTATGACAGAGCGCGACAGGGCAGAAAAAAAGGAGAAGGGAGGAAAAAAGCAGAAAAAAAGAAAAAAAGTGGGTTAAAGGGGGGCGTCGGACAAAGGAAAAAAGCAAAAAAAAAAAAAAATAAATAATAAGCCGAGCGGGTGACAGCTATTGCGCTCGTGGTGTGGATTACAAAGGCGCTATTGAGCAAGTGGTGGAGAGAAAAAAAAAAAAAGAAGAAAAAGAAAAAAAGGGAAAAAAAAAAAAAAAAAAAAAAAAAAAAGGGGTGCGGTTACCAATCTGTGTGCCGCATGACGGCTGAGGGACAGATCAGGAAGCGTGCGACGCAGGTTCAAGGACTACCAGCCGAGGAAAGAAAAAAAAAAAGAGATGTATGATCAGAGTGCTACAGTGCGGCCGGTCGGATGCGAGAGGGGGGAGGAGAAAAAAAAAAAAAAAGGGAGAGGGTCCTGTCTCCTGATTGCATGAAGCACAATATGCTGCCGAAAAAATGGAGGCGCCCGATTGAGAAGAAAAAAAAAAAAACGGGAAAAAAAAGGAAAAAAAAGAAAAAGGGGGGTCCAGGAAAAAAAAGGAGGAAAAAAAAAAGAAAAAGAAGGAGTGCGGTGGACACAGATTTAGGCCTCATAACGGCCCAAGGTGTGGCGCGAGTGTAAAAAAGGCGAGTCGGACATAGCAGCGTGAGGAAAAAAGCCAGAAACAAAGGGAAACAGAAGAGGAAGAGAGAGATGGGGTGAATTTGTCGGGATTGGAAAGCGACTGCATATTGAGCAAGAGAGAAGCACTTGGCTCTCATGCTATGGAGTTCCTCTGAACCTGTGGAGTGCAGAAACTTTTACTTCTATTGGAAGTCATATGTGGGAAGTGGTAGGGCTGGAGTGAAGATATTGGGGACCGTTATCGTTCGTCTGCAGTAAAATTAGGATTGTTTCGAAATGTATGGAGGGCCATCAATGTCGTGATTAGTCTCGAATCCGGCAGCGGTGTGTACCCAGTGCGAATCTGTGAAGAGCAATTGGTATTTTCTAGATGCAGGCATTTGGATAGTCACAATTCAGACGAGTTACATGGCTCTGGTGGACATAGTGATGGAGTTTCAGTCTCTGCCCATGGCCGGGTGGAAGGTGAAGCTGAGGTGGCACCAAATCAGGAGGGTGCCGTGGACATTCTAGCTGATGTGGATAAGGATCAACGGGTTAGTTCAACTGAAGTGGAAAGTGGAGGAAGTTTGAGCTGGCAACATGCATCGGTTGTAGCTGAGACTGTGGAAAGCCTTGGAAATTCAAATTCAAATTCAAATGCAGGCTCCGATAAGATGGTTATACCAGAGTTGTCATCTGAGCAGAAGTGTAATGATGATTCTGGTGTGAGGCTCGATGGGCAAGTGGATGGACATGTGGCTACCTCTGGATATATGAAGAGCTTGAGTGGACCGGTGGAGAGCTGGCCTGAAGTCCATCTTGAGGTGTGTTTCTCCCAGGCCCAGTTGGGAGAATTGGTGCTTGGTGGGCCGAGAAGGCCATATCCTAGTCAGGGTATTAGGTATGGTTTAGTGGGCTAGAATTTTAGCCATCCAATGGCTTTGGATCTGGAAAGTAACAGTAAGGAGTTGGATAAGGGCCCTTCTAAACAACTTTTGAACGCTGCTACTCCAGTTCGTAAGAAAGCTCGGCATAGAAATAGAAGTTGGAAGCTACCATTTTCTGCACGGAGAAGAGGGCACAGTGAGGCAGTAGCAAGACGAAACTCTCAAAAGGAGGCTCTGTTCAGATCGGCTTCAGTAGCTTTGTCCAGATCTCTAGCTAACCGAAATAACAGCAGGTCTCGAGGAAGTGCTCCGATTTTAAATGAAGCTCAGGCAACACTGTGCATGGGTAAATTACTTGGGGTGGAGTTTGGGAAAGATGAAGCAAGAATTGTTAACAGTATCGTGCAGCTGGAACAGCAAGACAAAGAAAAAGTCGGGGTTAGAACTGGTTCACCAAGATAAACCAGTCCGCAGGTGCGCTCAAAGTGTGGATAGTAGTTTAAATGAAGATACTATCGTGGAATATAAGAGGTTTGGGTCGGCCAGAAAAGAGGGGCAAAATCAAGAAATTAATAAAGGAGAGGAAAATTGGAATGGTTTTTGTGCAAGAATCAAAAAGAGTTTCGCTATCAGAATGGGATATTCGATCTATTTGGGGATGTACCCGGTTTGAGTATATGGAGGTTGGATCACAAGGAAGTTCAGGTGGCATAATCTGTGTCTGGGATCCTGAGTTCTTTCAATTAAAGGAGTGCTGTGGCAGTAGGAATTTCCTACTTTTGCAAGGTACTATTTATCATTCCTTTGATTGTGTTTTGATGAATGTGTATGCTCCTACTGATGTCAGTAAGAGGGGGAGGTTGTGGGAAATTATTAAACAACTTAGAAGTAAATTTCTTAGCCCGTGGTGTCTGGAGGGGGATTTCAATGAAATCAGGTTGATTAGTGAGCGTATAGGTGTGTCAAGAAGGGATAGGGGTATGAGAGAGTTCAACGACTTTGTTGACTCCTGTGAGTTCATAGACATTCCAATGGTTGGAAGAAAATTTACATGGGGTAATAATCAGGAGGGTGCGAGATGGAGTCGAATAGACAGGTTTTTGTTAGACCCAGAGTGGTTGGAAAACTTCAATATCAAACTGTGGGGCTTGCCTAAAATTGTTTCTGACCATTGCCCAATTTTGCTTATGGAGGACGAAAGGGATTGGGGTCCTAAACCATTCAGATTTTTAAATGCCTGGCTTCTTCATCCTTCATTCTCTAAAGTGGTAAGGGAGGCCTGGGAAGAGACACAGCTTACTGGGTGGGGTGGTTTTGTTATGCACAAAAAACTTCAGCTACTTAAGGTACAGAAGAGGGTTCGGAAGTCCGGAGGCAGGGCTCACAGCCGCAACTTTGAAACTTCTGAACAAGCACATTATGCAACATCACCAAGCGCTCAATCGGTGACGTCTGAGTCTTAAGGTCGGTCAAAAATGGGGTGTCTAATTACATGAATTTGATTTATTAACTGAAACTAGAGAGCTATCTAATGGGGAGGAGTCGAGTAGAAGGGAAATTAGAGACGAGGTGTGGAAATTAAGTAAAATGCAAGAATGGATTTGGCTTCAAAAATCAAGGCAAAATTGGGCGCTCAAAGGGGATAAAAATACCAGATTTTTTCACGTTATGGCAAGCTGCAGACAGAATAGAAATGTAATTGGCTCTTTGAAATTTGATGGAATTTTATATGATGAGCCAGTTCGAGTGAAGCATGAAGTGTTTCAATATTTCAAAGCGCATTTCATGGAAGTGTGGAGTTCAAGGCCAAAATTGGTGGGAAGTTTCAAATCTATTGGTAGCATAGCAGCAGTGGAACACATTGAGGCCGAATTTTCTGAGGCAGAAATTTGGGCAGCAGTGAGAAGTTGTGATGGTAATAAAACTCCGGGGCCGGATGGATTTAATATGTTGTTTTTTCAGAAATGTTGGAAGGTTGTGAAGAAAGAGGTAATCCAGTTTATGCAGGACTTTCATCGGTATGGGAAATTGGTGGGTGGGATTAACAGTTCTTTCATTACTTTAGTGCCTAAAAGGGACAATCCTATTAGTTTTGGGGATTACCGACCGATCAGTTTAATCGGGTCTGTCTACAAGATTCTTTCTAAGGTTTTGGCTAACCGGTTAAAGATGGTGATGGCTAGAATTATTAGTGAAGAACAGTCAGCGTTTGTGGGTGGTAGAAGTATCCTAGATGGGATCTTAATTTCCAATGAAATTGTTGACTGGTGGAAGAAGACTAAAAAGCGTGGTATTATACTGAAACTTGATTTCCAAAAGGCTTATGACTCAGTTAATTGGTCCTTTCTGCTATCTATGATGAAGAATTTTGGCTTTGGAGAAAAATGGCTGACTTGGGTGCAGGAGTGTATATCGAATACTCGAGTCTCAGTTCTTGTGAATGGTTCCCCCACATCGGAGTTTAGCCCATCTCGAGGCCTTAGGCAAGGGGATCCTCTCTCACCTTTTCTTTTTAATATGGTAGCTGAGGGCCTTAACATCTTGTTGACCAGGGTTAGGGAGTTAAATCTATTCAAGGGTGCTGTTCTTGGGGTGAACGAAGTGTCAGTGTCCCATCTTCAATTTGCGGATGATTCTATTATATTTTGTGAGGCAGAATGGGAGGCAGTGGTGAATATTAAGAGGATTCTTAGATGCTTCGAAGTTATGTCTGGGCTCCGGATCAATTATCATAAGAGTGTGATTTCTGGCATTGGAGTTCAAGATGCCTGGTTGGAGGAAATCGCCGGTAGGCTAAATTGTAAGTGTCAAAAGCTTCCATTTAAGTATCTTGGGATGCCTCTTGGGGCCAATCCAGGAAGGTTAAGGACTTGGAAGCCTGTTGTGGATCGAGTCAAAGTCAAGCTGGCCAGTTGGAAAAGAAGGTTTTTAGCTCTTGCAGGGCGACTAACTCTTATCAAAGCAGTTTTATCTAGCCTCCCGGTATATTATCTCTCCTTATTTAAGATGCTTGAAGGAGTCGCTAAAGAGCTAGACAAAATTCAAGCTGCTTTTCTATGGGGTGGATCTGTCATTAAGAGCAAGATTCACATGGTTAAATGGTCTGAAGTTACTAAAAGTGTTATTAAAGGAGGGTTAGGCATCAAGAGTCTTAGGGATGTGAACGCATGCTTGCTACTTAAGTGGTGGTGGAGGTTTGGCGGTGATGAAAAGTTGTTGTGGAAGAGAGTTTTGTGTGGAAAATATAACATCCAGGGCAGCAAGTGGTATCCAACTACGGAAACCACCCAGATGCACTCCCAGTTATGGAAGGATATTATCTCAGTGGCAACTTCCACCCCTGCTTTGCACAGTTTCTTTGTTAGGAATACTTGCATAATGGTGGGCAATGGGGATAGAACTTTGTTTTGGGAGGATAAGTGGGCTACTGTTAGATGTTTAAAGGATGAGTTTCCTCGATTATGTCGTATCTCTCCTGATAAGCTGAAAACAATTAAACAGGTGGTTGAACTAAGAAGGAGCTTACATGACTGGGAGGTAAGCTTCAATAGAATGCTCCGAGATTGGGAGAAGGAAGAGGTGGTTCGTTTGGTCAATTTGGTAAATAACACTCCGGAGTTAAGAGTTGATAAGGTTGATGTGTTATGTTGGGGGGCTGAAAAATCGGGGTGTTTCAATGTATCATCTGTGTATAGGTGGTGTGAACACAGCCTACAATCTATAGATTTTGGTACAATCTCTAAGATGATTTGGCAGAACGTATCTATCCCTAGAGCAAAAGCTTTCGTGTGGTTGGCTTGGCGGCAAAGGTTAAAAACGTCCTCTTACCTACAACGGATTGGTGTCATTCCGGCTGCTGCTAATACTCAATGTGTGTTTTGCAAAGCTGAAGCGGAGTCGGTTAATCATGTTTTGTTGTGGTGTCCCTTTGTTTGGCGGGTGTGGGCTGATATATTTTTATGGTGGAGATCTCAGTGGGTCATGCCAGCAATAGTGGATGGAGTTTTACAATTTTGGGCTGGTTTTTCAGGCAATAGCTTTGAGAGAAACGTATGGAATGTGATACCTATTGCTACCTTGTGGTCTATTTGGAAACACAGGAATGAGGTGTTGTTTTCTGAGGTGCAACCTGACCTGTTTAGTCTGTGTGATTTAATCAAAACCAGGACTGCTATGTGGATTCGAGCGGCTGATGTGAAGCTGCCCTTTTCGGTCAATGATTTTTTGTATAACTTTCAACAAATCAAGTTTTGTCGGAGAGGAGTAGGTTGAAGGTCTGGAGTTTTTCTTTTGGTTGCAGCAGTACTGCCTCAAAGCAACAGTTCTGCGAGGTCCTGCTAAATTTTGCTCTGTCTCTGATTGTATGCTGCTCGGTTCAGTGAAGTATACTTGTTCTGCTGGTGTGTTTGGGAAGTATACTTCGGCTTGTTTCAGTTGTATTCTACAGAATTGTGCACTGCTGGTGTTTGGAGGGCTTACTGCGACGGGGTTTGTTGAGGCATTCTGCTGGTTGCTTTGCAGCAGTTATCTCCTAGCTGCTCTGTTTGCTCTGCTGTCCACTTGGTTTCTATTAGCTGTGTGTGTCGTCCCTAGTCTTGGTTGTTTTTTTTCCACTTCTTGGCTGACTGATCTGTCTGATTTATTTTTCTGTTTTTTTTTCGCTTTGTTTTGCGCGTTGGTTTCTCACCAACTAGGAGGTTGGAGCTTGCTTTAGCTCCAAGCTCCTCTTTATTGATGTAATTTTCCCTTTCCATCAATAAAGTTTTTGTTTGCCGATCAAAAAAAAAAATTGGGGGTGATGAAATGGGGATGGAGCATTTCTCTAATATATAATGATTGTGATTATGTGATAATATATAAATATAGTGTAAAAAGACGGGAAAAATATAACATTAGTGTTTATTTATTGGAGTTGAAAACCACACATCACAACAAAACATTGGCAAATAATGGTTCGAGTGTTTGGTATGGAAAATTTTTTGAGACATTTTATTTATCACTTTAAAAAAATATTTTTAATGATGTATTTGATAAGTATTAAATTTTAATTTGTCAAATATTTTATCATGTGGGGTTTAACATCAATGCCATATCATTAGGGGTCATTTAAGGGTGATAAATTAAGAGAGGTAGTATTGTTAATTTGTAAATCATTACTTTAACAAATGAAAAAAAATAAATGTTTTCTTTTGTGTGTGTATAAATTTTCATTGAATCTTATTACTACTGTGTTGAGAATACCAATTCATGTGTTAATAGGACAAAATAAAAATTTCATTAAAAAAAAAAGAGTAAACATTTACATCCAAATGGTTTTGTTGATATTAATTTTTGTCATATATATTGATAACTCCACACTCACTCACTCTCTCTCTCTCTCTCTCTCTCTAAGAGAGAGAAACAAGGAAAAGAAAAAGAAAACCCACCCATCCATGGTTTTAAGTTGTTGGTCAAATTTTATAATGCATAATTTTGAGAATTATAGTTAGGAAAACAAGTCACTAATAAGAGTTAAAAGAGTTAATCTCATTTTTCAAGACTGATGTTTTGATGATGTCCTAAAAAGGGATAAAGGTTGAATGGTCCTCTCACGCTAATCATGCTAATAGATTGGTCCCCAATAGCATCCACTAAGATTACGAACCAAATTACCGACATTAATATGGTAACTTTTAATAATATAACATATTGATTTACAACCTTGTGATTGTGACAAAATTGGCATCTAATTGAGCAACAAGTTGCAAATGTTGCCTAAATCACTAACTTTTAGTTTGATAGGATTAGGGAGTATGGTGGCCAAATCATTACACTTTTGATCCAAATATAATGGCAAATAAATTATCCGATGCATGACTGAGTAATTATTTTATCGACAGTGATACGTAGCTCAAAATCAAGCGGATCGAAATGGCTCGAATTCAAAAACGGCCTCGTTTTTTAGATGAGGGTGAAGCAGAACCAGAAGCAGGGGAGGGAGGAGGAGGAGGAGAGGAGGAGGAGGAAGGAGGAAGGAGGAGGGACTGGAGGGGGCCCAACATTTGGGGCTGGAAGCGGGGGCCGGGGGGCGGAGGCGAGGCAGAGCCGGCGATCGCTGGTGCTGCGACGATCGGCGATAGTGCTGCGACGATCGGCGATAGCGAGGCGACGGCGGTGGCGGTGGCGAGGCGAACAGCGACGATCCTCTCTCCCTCTTTCTCCTCTGTTCTTCCTCCTCTCTTTTCTCACTCTTTCTCCTCTGCTTCTTCCTCCTCTCTTCTCTCCCTCTTTCGAGCCAATTCGAGCCATTGGATTCGAGCTACGGCTCATTTCCGTTATTTTATAGTACCAAAACAATATATATATATATATATATATATAAGTAAATAATTATTTAGCTTTATTTGATTGTTGAGAATGTAATATAACTAATAAAGTTGTGTCATCATTTAATAATTTAAGGCCATATTTGTTTGAGTAGACATGAGCTTAGGATTGGACTAATAGTTCAATAAAATTATTAATATGATATTTGGTTAAACAATTGAAGTACAAACTAATAATCCATCCAGATATGGTATCTCACATATGATAGACTATTCAATCCCACCCACAGAGGGGGGTGAGATATAAATTGAAGGACTAAAGTCTCTCCTTATAATCTCAACTCAATTCAAACATAGGGTAAGATATATAATCCAAAGGGATTCGTAATTCTATGATTATTAGTCAAGGGAATGTTAATTCAACCTAATCAAGTCCGCTCAAACAAACATGCCCTAATTTTTAAAACAGTTAATAATTAATAATTTAATATAATATACATGAAAGAGCATACAGAGAATTTATTATAAATAATAAAATTGACCATCTCTTTAATTATTATTAATATAATAAGAATTCGTCACATAATAAAGAAAATATAATTATCATAATATTATTCTAAAAAGTACCTAAATGAATAACTTCCCCCATATGCTACCCACTATCTTAGAGATGTACATTTTGCTTGGTTAAAATTTTAGAATCTATTTTTTTTTTTTAAATAAATACTAACTTGATGATTTTTTGAAAATTATTTTACCCCAAAAATAAGAAAAACATATGAAAATGATAGATTTTTTTTTCTTTATTTTTTGGAAGACTTACAAGCCAATTCTAAGTTCTGCTCATTTTTTCACTTATCAATATATTCAAAAAGTGTTGGGACGAAATAAGTATTTTAAGACCATCACATAGGATTGAACCGTAATTTACCTTTTTTTTTGTATTTTTTTTCTACCAAACTAATTTTTTATTTATTTATTTTAAATATAGAATATAAGTTTTAAAAATTCAACCAAACATGATTATTAAAAGCTCTCACAATAAAATCTATAAAGAAGATAGTATACAAATTCACTTTTTAAACTCATTTTTTACATCTAATGATATGTTAGTGATATATTTAATTAATAATTAGGAAATATATAATTGAAAATTGAGTGTAATTTTTTAACTTAAATAACAATGCTTATAATAAATATATAGGGGCCATTTGGGAAGAAAATTAAAAGTTGCGTTTTGCAGCTTGCCAAAACCGCTATCAAAATCATTTGGGAAGGTAGCTAAAATCTACCTGTGAAATTACAATTATACCTTCCATGTTTACATTTGTGGGTTAGGGCAAAATCCTTTGGGTATAGGTATTTTGGTCATTTGAATATGATATGACAACATAAACAAATATTAATAAAAAAAATCAAAAAGCAACTTTTTATCAACTTCCCAATTGATTTTCTAAAAAAGCCAAAAAATTTAATTAAAAACCAAAAATTAATTTTTAACCATTTTTTCAAAAAACCCCATAGTTGAATACTTTGAAGAAGATTAGAAGTATATGACCAGAAAGGGGCTGAGCCCCGGCCCAAAATTTTAAGCAACTTGAAAAAACGAAAACAATGTGGTCCAAACTTATACAAAAAAATGTGGTCCAATGTTAGCACTTGGTTGATGGATTAGAGAACCTAGGCCTATTTTGGAAAATGACTTATAAGTTAATTTTTTAATTTCTTTAAATTATATCATCTTTCTATATTTTATACTTTCTTTACAATAAATAAATAAATAAAAACTTATTTAGAACTTCTCAAAATAAATCTTGACCTATCAAATTTTTGAATAAAATCCATATTTATAGTGTGGTCTTTTAAAAAAATTTGTACACCATTTAATGACTCCCCAAAAATTTAATTTAACATCCTGTTAGAAAAAAAACATTACCATAAACAAAGAATATTTGATTTGTGTGAAATCAATTTATTTATTTATTTTTTAAAAAAGAAACTTTTTCTAAAAGGATTTTAATTCTGCTAGAGAAAAGATATTTCAGGGGCTTTTTGTTTTTTTGTTTTTTTTTTTTTGATGGATTTCTGTAGTTTTTTTAATTAGACCATTTGGGAAGGTTTAAGAGACTAAGCATATTGAGTAATATCTAAATAATTACATAAGTTTATGAAAATTGGATAACATGTCTAAACTTAAACCAATCTACTATTGTTTTTAATTAGACCAATTAGTCTATATTGAGTAATATTTAATAATTATTTAATTTGTTTAAACTTGACCCAAACTACTATCCACCCACACAATAGCTACCCTATGTGCTCCTCCGGTCTACTCCAATGAAAGAATCCTAACTTCATTCTTGAGGCCAAGAGTTGAAGTTCCTGCAAATATTACCATTATGGGATAATTAAACTATTATTTCTATAAAAAAAATATATAAATAAAATGAAAATGAAGGAATAAAATTAGGATTGTTTGACAGCTAATGACATCTCATTTCGTAGGAGTACTACAAAATCCTAATTTAGGCCTAGTTTGGGAAGATTGAAAAAAGACAAAAAGTCAAAAAGTCAGTACTACAAAATCCTAATTTAATATAGAATCAAAGTGTGATTACGGCTATTCAAGACTGGGGAAGGCTTTTGAAAAAAAAAAAAAAAAAAAGGCTTTTTCTTATTCCTCGTTGTCGTGGTGTCTATGAGTTAAACAGATCAACCCGATAATTTTCTAAGTCAACCCTCCATGCGAGACAGTAGGAAATGAGTCCAAAGTCAACTATGGCACAACGTATTCATTTTTATTTATTTATTTATTTATTATTTTTTGGCTATAAATTAAAGAAGAAGAATTGCATGACACTTTGATCTGTAAAAGCAAACAATTAGGCTTGAGAGGAGGAGGAAGATGGCACCACCACACTCCACCGTGGTTTCACCGGTGGTCACTCTTCTATTGAGAGTTCTTACATTCGTTTTCTTATTAATTTCGCTGATCATCCTCACCACCAACACCGCCACCTTATCTATCAGTTTGTCTACATTCAAGATCCGATTTAATGATGTTTATGCATATCGGTATGTCTCTAATTATCCTAAATTTTCTTCTTGATGTCTCTGTCATTTTCTTGAAATTCTTAGGACTACAATTAATGACTAAAAAGTCTAGTTATCCTAAAATTTCTTCCTGATCTCTCTGTCATATTCTTGAGATTCTCAGGACTACAATTAATCACTAAAAAGTCTCTTGGAAATGATTTCTCAATCTTATTACTACAATAGAGTTATTAATGTTTAATCTGTAAATTTTCCTACATAGTTCATGTGAGGCTAGTAAGGGATTTTGGTACAAGAATTTCGATTATTAATCATAAGAGTGCAATTCGGGCATGTTCAACTCAACAATTCAAGTTTAACACGTAAAATTTTAAGACTTTGTAGATCTAATTGGGCCAGAGTCTGAGGTATGATGGTATCCGAACAATCTGAATTTTGTTATTAATATAATTAAAGAAGAAGAAGAAAAAAAAAAAAAAACTGATTTAATCAATTTTACTGTTTGGTACATAACTCAAAGAAAAAAACATTAATCAATTTTATTGTTTGGTACATAACTCAAATCAGTTTTTTTCTTTTTTCTTTTTTTTCTTTTTTCTTTTTCATCGAAAGTGCAATATATTGGTCTAGGACAATCCAATGCTCAACTCAAAATAATTTGTGTTGAATTCAAGTAACTTGAGCCCAAACCAAACTATTTCAAATAAACACGAACTTCAGCTTAGGCAAGTTAGATCGGGCTCAGTCTAGTCTTGGATAAATCTCTCTACAGTTTGGATGAATTGAGTTTGAACAAACCTTAAACCTGACTGAGTTACAATCCTAATTTCATAGTGAAAATATCATTTAGTAGAAAATATAATAGTCTGCCCCAATCTGAACCATTTGATTTGGCAATCATATGAGTGCACTGCAGGTATATGCTTGCAACTATTGTGATGGGAATTGCATACACTTTGCTGCAAACTGTGTTCACCATCTACCAACTGAGCACCGGAAATCGCCTCAGTGGTGATCGCCTTTTTCAGTTTGATTTCTACGCCGACAAGGTATTATCTTTTTAAGAAAATATTTCATGTAACTGCTATATTACAATGTTATCCCTCTTTCTCTCACATACATTAGTAGTTATTTTTTGCAAATCCAGCTTTTTTTTTTTTTTTTTCAATTTACACCATCCAAGAAATGTTGGAAGACGGGGAGAGAGAATGAAGGAGACCAAGAAAATTAGAATTTTTTGTTTAGCTAATCTTGTATAATTAATAGGGGTGGGCGCGGGTCGATTGTAGCTATGAAATTTTTAATTCGCCATCTGTTCGTCAAATTGGCGAATTGGAAAAAATCAATTCGCATCTGTCCGCCAATCCGGCAAATGTGAATTGAAGTGATTGGCGGATTGGCGAATGGATGTGAATCGGTTTGGTGGTTTAAAATTTTATAAATTTTTAACATAATTCAATTTGTGCACTTCCTTAAAAAACCAAAAAAATAAAAAAAATATTACAGTCAATGACTTAAAAAAGTATTACAATCAGTGCATGCTTCATCCAAATAAAAAAAGTTAAAATTTTAGAATATTACAACTACATGCCTTATCCACATATTACAATCATATCATGTCTCATCCACATAAAGTATTACAATATGTGGTTCTTAAAATATAAAAAATAATTCAAACTACCAAAACCATAAATAAAGTAGTAGTAGTAGAAATTGTAAGCTTCTGTATTGTTACATATATATCTGTTTTTGAAAACAAAAGCCAACCAAAATGTGCTTAGGCCATCATTTTGAAGTCCGACCCAGCTCATCGTCCCCGCTTAAGGACTACTCGAGGCCTAACTCGCCTGAGGCTTGGTGTCTTTTTTTAGTGAAAAATAATAAAATTTTGGTAGAAAAAATTTAAAAAAACAAAAAAAATAGTTAGGCCCGCCCAAGGCCCAAAATACCCCTGGGCCTGGGCCTAATTTTTTGACTCGTGGGCCGGTCCGACCGAGCCAGATTTACACCCCTAGAGTTAGGACAGTGTCATGTGGATGACGCTCTACATATATTATGATTGGTGGAAGAAATAAAATTCACGATTTTATAATTGAGTAATTGAAAAATATAAGAGGATATAAAAATTTGTGATTGATCAGGATCAACCAATAATTTTTCCATGCGTTAGTAGTTATTTTTTGCAAGTCCAACTCATTTTTTTTTTTTAAAATTTACACCATCCAAGAAATGTTAGAAGAGGGGGAGAGAGAAAGGACACCAATAAAATAATAAAGAGTTATGCTAGTCATCTCAAATAATTTATCGAATTTTTTACCAAACTTCTCACATAGGTATGAAACCTACACATATGTGGATTTGTATGAATCCCTCACCCATGTAAAAAGTTTGATAAAAATATTTAATAAATTATTTGAAATCATAATATTTTTCAATAATAAATAGAATTTTATGTTTAGCTAATCTTGGATGACTAGTCAAATCTGACTGGTAAGATTAACAAGTGACAACAATGTTTGAACAAATTGACACAATAATTTTATGAAATTGCTAAATGCTTCTACTTTTTTTTTCTTAGGATCTTTTATTTTTTTGAATTCTTATCACCAAAATTGTTTCTTTTCTTATTTTTCTTTGGACTCCTTTCATAATGTCAAATATATTCTTTAAACTCTTCTCTTAACACTTTTTAATCAACAATCTCCTCCTACCTCTAGCAACCACTTTTTCTCACCGGCAACCCTCGCACAACCCTTCTCCTTAATTAGAGACCTTCATTCAGTCTCCTCCTTCATCGGCGACTTTTCTTTTCTAATGACCCACCTCCCTAGCTCCATTTTCCTTCTCATTCTTCCACCGACAATCCTCCACTTCGTTTCTTTTACCCAAATATCTTATTACACTAATTTCAGCCATTTGTCATTACTACTACCCATAAAACTACCCTAGATCCCTTTTTCACATGCTCATGTTCGATTTTTCTTCATTTGAAATCGTCTCGCTTGGTTCGGAAAACCAGTACGGAATATATGGTGAAAGTTTGGATGTAAACCACCGAACAAAACCACTGAACAAACGGTGGTAGCTTGGTTGTAGACCACTGAACAAACGGTTGTGGTTTAGCCCTGAACTACCAAACAGAATATGGGGAAATCGCAAGCAGCATTACAGTCATGACAATCGTGCAAGGAGAGTAGATTTGCCACCATCACTGATCTTTTGTGATTGCGATTGCGATCTGGTGAGAAATAGATAGATAAAGATAAAGAAAAAGAAAGAGAGTCTAAGAGTGGTATTGGTGGTGGCATTGTTGGTACTTAGTGAGTAAGGGTGGAGGTGTTAGTGGCTAGACGTCAAGTTGGTGATAGTAGTGGAGGTTGTTGATTGAAATGAAAGGAGGCGGCCGGTGTTAAGGTAATGGAGATGGTTGGTGGGATTAGGGTTAAGGTTTGGAAAAATTAGGGTTAGAAAGTTAGGGATGGGGATAAAAATAGAATTTTATCTTTAGACAAAATTAGAATTAAAAATAAATAAATAAAAAGGGTTGCGATTAGCACCTACCTAATTTCTTTAGATTTTCCACTTCTTTGAATCCCTATCCAACTAAATGAGTTCCCTCCATTTTCTCTTTGAACCTTCATCTTAATTCCAATTAAATCCTTTTTCTTTTGGACCCAATTTCTCTTCTTTCTTTCCCTTGCCAGCAGCTCTTGCTGTCGACACCCTTCACTTATCGACGTCACCACCTCACCGCCACAACGTCGCCCGTCTACCTTTCTATCACCTTCATCGCTAGCCGTTCATTTTTTTCTATCTCTCTTGAAACCCTAACCTTAGACCTAGGGTTTTTAGACCCACAACCCATTACTAATAGAGCATGCATGACCCACCAAACCCAAACAAACAAAGACTGAGCAAAATAGAGTAAGAGAGAGATAGAGAGAAAAAAAGAAAGAGAGAGATGAGAGAGAGAGTTACTAGTGAAAAGCAACCGAAAATAAAACCCACATGCTCTACCTGAAAATAAAACCAAAACAGAGTGAAAAATTACCAACTGATTTGTAATTTAGCTTTATTATAGAGCTACAAAGCTTAATTGTAAAATATAGTATGTAAATAGGTTTGGGTGGTTAGAGAGAGAGAGATTGTCGTAACGGTGGGGTTCGATCTAGGGTTTTAGGAGAAAATTAGGAGAAAGAAGAAGGAGGAAGAGGGTGAACGGTAGTGCTGCAATAATGGCGGTGGTTGGGGGTGATGGCGATGTTGCGTTGATGGCAGTAGTTGGACGGCCAGTGTTGAAGGTGAAATTGGATGTGATAGAATTAGGGCTAGGGTCTGAAAAATTAGGGTTAGAGGGTTAGAGATAATGGTAGAAATAGAATTTTATCTTTGAAAAAATTGGAATTAGAAAAAAAAAAGAAAAAAAAAAGAAAAGAAAGAGAGGGAGGTCCAAAGAAATAAGATAGGTAGCAGCCCTCAAAATAAAAGATGTGGGGGGTCTTCAAAAAAAAAAAAGATAGAGGTAAATAGCACTACTCTAATTTTAGGATAAATTACAAATATATCTCTTGAGAGATTTGTTTAAAATACGAATTACCCCATATGATTTGAAAAAGTACAAATAATCCCTTGTTGAAATTTTTTATTTAATAAAGTTAATTGAAAAATGAAATTCTTAACTATTCTCCTATTAAATAATAAAATTATTTGAATTTTTATTGAAATAAATTTTTGCTGTCATTATAATTTGTTAATTAACTTGATAATTTCTTAATAAAAGAAGCAATTTGTTATAAAATTTTAAACTTCAGAGGGCATGATGTAATTTTTAAAATCACAAAGAACAATTCATATTTTAAACAAATCTAAAAAAATGTATTTATAATTTACTCATAATTTTATTATTAGTAATGGGATTCTTAATAATACAGATCTTATTCTCCACAATATTCTTGTTATTTAAATTTATCCTAATGCATGCCTAAACTTGTATTTTTTTTTTTAATTTGTTTAAGGGTTTGTTTGGAAAGTGGGTTGATTTTTTGATTTTTTTAGCCTGGGACTAAAAAAATCTTATTTGAGAAGAATTTTTTGACTTTTTAAACTTTTTGTGAAAGAAATAATGTAATGATTATGGATTTGATATTTAGTCTTTTTGAATTAAAAAATATATTTTGTCGTTTTATAATTAAAATAATTCCAAACCCAACTCAACCCTACTTCCCAAATGAAACCTAACTAACTTCAATTTTTTTGTCATTTTTTCATGGAGATTCGAAACCAGACATTTGAATAGTTTTCACACGAAAATTTAATTATTATTAATGAGAATCCTATTTCTATCAAAATTTATGTCATTCAAACCTAATTTTAATTATAATTGCTCAAGTAGGTTATGTCCTACATTCTAGCCACCGGTGCTGCTGCAGGTTTCGGGGCAACAGTAGATTTGAAGTCAGTGTTTGAGGAGACTAGCTCCAGCTTTGACCAATTTTTCAACAAGGGAAAAGCCGCCGCTAGCCTCCTCCTCCTTGGTTTCTTGTGCGCCGCAGTGTTGTCAAATGATGTTTCTCTTCCGAAGAGAGGTTATTAACTATTGTTGCCAAGTTGATCAAGATACTTAATTACTAAAAAAAAAAATTTACTATTGCAGATCGTGATGTTATGAAAATATCAATTCGATGGAAGATTACTTTGAAATTTTTATTTTTATTTTTTGTTTCTTTTCAATGGTTAATGTGAATTTGGTTCAAAGTTTGTTGTGAATATTATCGTATTAAACAACTAAATATTTGTTGGTATATTAGTTCGTGTTTTAATGAAACTTAAATTTATTTATGTTTGGTACACCGATATATAACATAGATAGCATTCTAATGTTTCATTACTAATATATATATATATATATATATATTTTTACCTTGTATTTTGGTCAATCTCATTAACGTTAGAAAAATGATATTAAAACTTGACTTAAGTATAAAAGATTGATTATTAAAATTGAAAGTAGGGTTATTAAAGTGAATTTTAATAAAAAAAAATTACAAAAAATTAAGTTTGATTTACCCCCAATTGACCACCAAGAGTGGTGGCCCAGTAGTAAAGGCATTGGCCTTTCCCAGTAGAGAGTCAAGTTCGACTTCTAGGGGCGCAAAATGTTGAGTAATTTTCAGCGATTCTCTGCAAAGATCTTACATTGTATTCCGATCGAAACTTGGCCCTGTTAGGAGTGGTCAATGAGCTCCACTGGTGTCTCAGTGGTGGGTCTGTTCCTATGAGTTGAGTTAAATCTGGTTGGCAACTAGCTATCTCGAGACCTGAGCCCACGGATGCCATGATGACACATCACAACATCCTATTTTTGTTCAAAAAAAAAAAGAAAAAAATTACCCCCAATTGGCCCACGCAAAAAAAAATAGCAAAAATAACAAGTCCTAGGAAAAGTCAATAAAAATCCATTTAAAAAAAAAAGAAAAAAAGAAAAAAGAAATAAGAAGCTATTCTACAAATATATATAATCAATCATATAAAATAATTCTAATCATATACGTTAGGTTAGGAACAGCGGCTAAAGAGATTACCAATTCACATAATTTCAAATTTTTTTCTATGATTGATTATGTTGTCAATTTTGTGTTTATAGAATTATGAACTCAAAAATAAATAAATAAATAAATCCAACACAGCCTTTTTTTCTTATTTACTCCTCATTGTCGTGGTGTCTATGAGTTAAACAGACCGACCAAATAATTTTCTAAGTCAACCCTCCATGTTATTCATTTTTTTTTAAAAAAAAAATTTGGCTACAAATTAAAGAAGAATTGCATCAAGCTTTGATATGTAAAAACGCAAACAATTGGACTTGAGAGGAGAGGAGGAAGATGGCGCCACCACCCTCCACCGTGGTTTCGCTGGTGGTCACTCTTATGTTGAGAGTTCTTACGTTCATTTTCTTGTTAATTTCGCTGATCACCTGGCCACCAACAACGCCATCTTATCTACCAATATCGCCACGATCAAGATCAGATTTAGTGATATTTATGCTTACAAGTATGTCTCTAATTAACCACAAAATTCTATTTGATCTCTCTATCATTTTCTTGAGAATCTTAGGACTACAATTAATGACTCAAAAGTCTCTTAGAACTTGGAAGTCTTATCTCAATCTTATTACTAGAATAGAGTTATTAATTAGTGTTCGATCTGTAAATTTTCTATTTAGCTCATGTCATGCTAGTAAGGGATTTTGGTACAACAATTTCGATTATCAATTTGAAAAATACATTACCCACAATTTTTCTTTTCTTTTCTTTTTTTTTTTTTTATAAAGATATTGACACTATAATTTGATTTATGAATTATCATATTTACTAGAAAATATAATAGTCTGCCCCCAATCTAATCATTTGATTTGGGAATCATATGAATCTACTGCAGGTATATGCTTTTCACTATTCTGATCGGACTTGCATACACTTTGCTGCAAACTCTGTTCACTATCTACCAAATGAGCACCTGGGATACTCTCCTAGCATTTTTTTTCCCCCCGTTTTTTTTTTTTTTTTTTTTTTGGTTTTTTGTGAAAAAAACTATAGAGAATTGTTTTGAGCAGCTTATGTCCTACATTCTAGTGACAGGTGCTGCAGCTGGTTTTGGAGCAACAATAGATTTGAAGTCAGTGCTGGAGGGGAATGGCTCCAGCCTTGACCCCTTTTTCAATAAGGGTAACGCAGCTGCGAGCCTGCTCCTCCTTGGTTTCTTGGGCACCGCTGTGTTGTCAATTTTATCATCTTTAGCTCTTCCTAAGAGAGGCTATTAACTACTGCTTCACAGCAAATATAATTAGTAAGTATCAATTCCATGGAAGATTTTACTTTGAAGGTTTTTTTTTTTTTTTCCCTGGTTTATGTGAACTTGGTTTAGAGCTTGCTGTGAATATCATAGTAAATAATGGGTATTTGTGTTCAACTACATGTAACTTAATTCGATAACTGCTTTCAATATATAGCAAAATAAATTAATTGAATCATCAAAATAAGTCTCGTGGTAAAGATACAAGACCCGAATTGCACACCGTCTGTTTGTAGAAATGCTTCGGACATGCTCTCCCTTCCAATTTGAATAAAAGATTAAGCAAAAATGGGACTGATGAGCGGTAGAATGAAATAGAAAGGGTTGTTATGACATATGAGAAACCTACTAACCATTTTGACTTCCATTCCATATCAGGTAATACATGTGTTGAAGATCCAAACTGAGAGGGTAATTTTGGTGAAAATTAGGCCGAGTTATGAGATGGACTTTATGGCCTAAAGTACGAAAGATTGGGTAAAAAGGCCGAAAAGTTACTCCGGCCCAAGAGAGATAAAGTTACTCCGGCCCAATAGAGGTCGTAAAGTTACTCCGGCCCAATAGAGGTATAAAGTTACTCCGGCCCAATAGAGGTATAAAGTTACTCCGGCCCAAGATAAATGTAAAGACACTCCGGTCCGGCAGCGACTTGAAGTTAGGCCGGTCTTAGAGGTAGTCCGGTCATGGCATATTATGGCTAAAACAGCTAGAACCTTGTTACTTGGTAGCTCGGTTTAAACACACCATGGGTCGTGCATGAGAGAACTAAGATAAGTAACGAGCGGAAGAACCGAACTAATGATAATACGGCTTACTCTGTGGCTCAGCATAGCCGTGGGTACTTTAGTCATATGGGATTTCGGCCATGGTAATAACCATCTCACTTGGTTTAAGCAGTGAGGGGGGTGTTGAAGGATAAGCATTATCTTTCAGGAGTATGAATCCTAGGAGGACTCTGCATGGAAGAATAGAAGTCCTACTAGGATTGTGCCGCACAAAACCTATAAAAGCTCATAAATATCACCTTTGGAGAGGAAACACACAATTTTGCTTTCTGAATACACAGAGTTTTGTCTATTTGTCAAGGTTACTGACTTAGGCATCGGAGAGGTTTCCGGCACACACCCGCCGGCTAGCTCACGTTTGTGTTTTCAGGTGATAAAGTGACGACGTACGGAGGAGCGCAGACTTGGTCAACAGGATTATACGAGAAAGTATATTTCTTTCCCGTACACAAACAAACAAAAAAAGAACATAATGAGGATTAAGAAAATAAAAGAAAATAAAATAAATAAAAATAAACAGACAGACAAAGACTAATCCCATTAACATACCTTGACTCATACATATTTTCAGGATTTATGAATTTAACTGGACTAAGATTTCCAGAAGCGGCACTACAATTCCTAATGTATCGCCGGAAATTATACTTACTATTGCTGCTACAAATGGGCTTACTGTCTTCAAAGTCTCAATAATGCCATTAACAGTACTTTTGTCTGAGTTGGGCATCATAAGCTGCAAATCCATTTCTTTGAGTGCCGTAGAAATATCATTGGTACTGTCATCAATGATAACACCTTTCTTCCAAGCTTCGTGCACCATTTCAGTTATGCAATACACATGAAAATGAAACTTGGTTCTTGTACAAACATAAGAACAACCACAAGAAGGAAACCTTGATGGATTAGGAATTCTTCTGATAGAATTTATCTGACCCTCTTCTCTCCTCTATATAAGGATGGGTGACTCCCCTTTCATATCATGAGTATTTTTCCATCAATTTAAGTTTTATAGTCATCCTAATTAAGAGAGACAGAGAGAAGAAGGTGAGCCAAAATCTAAAGGTTCAACTCTAAGGGGTATTTTCTCAACTTCTCTAATTCAATGGCTGACAAAGGTATATTCGTTTTATTCTTGAGTTGTATTGAATTCAAGATCCTGTAAAGTTTAATTCCGCATTATTATTATAGTTACATGTATTATTAAATCTTACATGTGGTATCAGAGCTTTAGTTTGTGAATCAATACACCTTGGAATAATAATATATTTATGAATATTGTTATTATATTATAATTATAATTATTCATAACAACATTTTTTTTTTTTATTATAAGGTTTGAACTCTCGGCATGTGTTGGTTATCTTGAATATACGCTGTATGTTCAACCTTGTACGCTGCATGCCATATTTATTAGGCAATATCTGAATGGTACATATAATCTCTTTCATATTCATTATGCATCAAAGAAACTCTTTTTGTGTTGTTAAAAGTCAAAGGTTGTGTGAAAGAAGATTTCATTCCTGATTTCTAAATCGTAACTAAGTATGCACATCATGGACTCTCTCACTCACTTTGTTTTGTGATATGTTAGGTGCAAACTTTTATGTAATTCTATATGCTGTTCATATGCATGTTTTGATTTATTATCAATTTTAGTGATAATAATTTTTATAATCATCATAATATGTTATTGAATTGAGTGTATTGCTTGCCGTTATAATAAAGTGCATAGATTAAAAGCAATTTTAGAATTTTGTTGAATCGTTCGGACTATTAAATAAATATATTTATTTGATTGTATCACATTAGAGAATTATGTTTTTGCTTTGTTTAATTATGTACACTTATTGTCTATTATTGTTAAATATTTATATATTTTCATGATTTAAAATTGATATCATGATATAATTTTATGACATTGAATATTAAATATTAAAGTGGTTAATTCATATTAGGTGTAATTCTTATTAACCATTATTTTAGATATTCATGATTGTTATAATACACATATAAATATTACTGTTCATCCAGAGTTATTATTTTTATATTGGTAATAGCAATCACATAAAAGAAATTTTAAAAATCATAAAATAGTGATCTCATTAAAATTGTGATTGAATTAATGATAATTAAATAACTCAAAATTAATAAATAGAGAATATTGTTGGTTAGTTCCGTATTCATAGGGTTTACAAACGGGTCCCAGTTGAATTAATTTTTTGTTTTTTTGTTAAATGATTTATTAATCGAATTTTCTATGGTCAATCTTATTTACCGTAGCCGTCCTATTTTCATTTATTGCGGTCCTCTCTTTATCATTCGGATGATTGGCTGATCGATCAGCATGAGGAAATTTGGATAATTTCAATTACAACAATGATTTAGACTATTAAAAAATATATTATTAATAGTACTAATGTATTGAGAATGGAAAAAAAAAAAGAAAAAAAGAAATAAGAAGCTATTCTACAAATATATATAATCAATCATATAAAATAATTCTAATCATATACGTTAGGTTAGGAACAGCGGCTAAAGAGATTACCAATTCACATAATTTCAAATTTTTTTCTATGATTGATTATGTTGTCAATTTTGTGTTTATAGAATTATGAACTCAAAAATAAATAAATAAATAAATCCAACACAGCCTTTTTTTCTTATTTACTCCTCATTGTCGTGGTGTCTATGAGTTAAACAGACCGACCAAATAATTTTCTAAGTCAACCCTCCATGTTATTCATTTTTTTTTAAAAAAAAAATTTGGCTACAAATTAAAGAAGAATTGCATCAAGCTTTGATATGTAAAAACGCAAACAATTGGACTTGAGAGGAGAGGAGGAAGATGGCGCCACCACCCTCCACCGTGGTTTCGCTGGTGGTCACTCTTATGTTGAGAGTTCTTACGTTCATTTTCTTGTTAATTTCGCTGATCACCTGGCCACCAACAACGCCATCTTATCTACCAATATCGCCACGATCAAGATCAGATTTAGTGATATTTATGCTTACAAGTATGTCTCTAATTAACCACAAAATTCTATTTGATCTCTCTATCATTTTCTTGAGAATCTTAGGACTACAATTAATGACTCAAAAGTCTCTTAGAACTTGGAAGTCTTATCTCAATCTTATTACTAGAATAGAGTCACTAATTAGTGCTGTAGATTTTCTATTTAGTTCATGTCATGCTAGTAAGTAAGGGATTTTGGTACAACAATTTCGATTATCAATTTGAAAAATACAAGTTTACCCACAATTTTTCTTTCTTTTTTTTTTTTTTATAAAGATATTGACACTGTAATTTGATTTATGAATTATCATATTTACTAGAAAATATAACAGTCTGCCCCCAATCTGAATCATTTGATTTGGGAATCATATGAATCTACTGCAGGTATATGCTTTTCACTATTCTGATCGGACTTGCATACACTTCGCTGCAAACTCTGTTCACTATCTACCAAATGAGCACGGAAAATCACCTTGGTGGTGATTGCTTGTCGCACAGTTTTTTTTTTTTTTTTTTTTTTTTTTTTTTTGCTTTTTTGTGTAAAAAACTATAGAGAATTGTTTTGAGCAGCTTATGTCCTACATTCTAGTGACCGGTGCTGCAGCTGGTTTTGGAGCAACAATAGATTTGAAGTCAGTGCTGGAGGGGAATGGCTCCAGCCTTGACCCCTTTTTCAATAAGGGTAACGCAGCTGCGAGCCTGCTCCTCCTTGGTTTCTTGTGCACCGCTGTGTTGTCAATTTTATCATCTTTAGCTCTTCCTAAGAGAGGCTATTAACTACTGCTTCACAGCAAATATAATTAGTAAGTATCAATTCCATGGAAGATTTTACTTTGAAGGTTTTTTTTTTTTTTTCCCTGGTTTATGTGAACTTGGTTTAGAGCTTGCTGTGAATATCATAGTAAATAATTGGTATTTGTGTTCAACTACATGTAACTTAATTCGATAACTGCTTTCAATATATAGCAAAATAAATTAATTGAATCATCAAAATAAGTCTCGTGGCAAAGATACAAGACCCGAACTGCACACCGTCTGTCTGTAGAAATGCTTCGGACCTGCTCTCCCTTCCAATTTGAATAAAAGATTAAGCAAAAATGGGACTGATGAGCGGTAGAATGAAATAGAAAGGGTTGTTATGACATATGAGAAACCTACTAACCAGTTTGACTGATATGGACTACTAACCAGTTTGACTTCCATTCCATATCAGGTAATACATGTGTTGAAAATCCAAACAAACAAAAAAAGAACATAATGAGGATAAAGAAAATAAAAGAAAAGAAAATAAATAAAAATAAACAGACAGACAAAGACTAATCCCATTAACATACCCTGGCCCTCTTCTCTCCTCTATATAAGGATGGGTGACTCCCCTTTCATATCATGAGTATTTTCCCATCACTTTAAGTTTTATAGTCATCCTAATTAAGAGAGACAGAGAGAAGAAGGTGAGCCAAAATCTAAAGGTTCAACTCGAAGGGGTATTTTCTCAACTTCCCTAATTCAATGGCTGACAAAGGTATATTCGTTTTATTATTGAGTTGTATTGAATTCAAGATCCTGTAAAGTTTAATTCCGCATTAATATTATGGTTACATGTATTATTAAATCTTACAGCAAATCCATTTCTTTGAGTGCCGTAGAAATATCATTGGTACTGTCATCAATGATAACACCTTTCTTCCAAGCTTCGTGCACCATTTCAGTAATGCAATACACATGAAAATGAAACTTGGTTCTTGTACAAACATAAGAACAACCACCTGGATCGTGCGATTTTGTACTACTCGATGATGCTTGCTTCTTGCACCACATACACTCTGACGATGATGATGATGATGAGACCACCTCATCTTGATGAACAAAATCCATGCCACATAATTTGATTTTGAGTTTGGCACAACATGGATGTAGATTCAATTGATTTGATTTGCAATGATAAAAATAGCCATGTATACTTTTTCCGCATGCATAACAGGACCTGCTAGACAAAAGTAATTTGAATTGTTAACAAGCTATCTAGCAGACCGGTATCTAGGTGAAAGCCCCAAAAGACATTGAGAAATAAGTTCCCACAAAAAACAATCAAAATCATACTTTCAGTGCTAACAAATTCATTTTCATCCATGGTATTGGAGTTTGCTAAAAATTCTAATAATACCTTGTACTTTGTTTTGGTTGACGACAAAATTCAAAGATGACTATTCGAAAAAACTCGGGGGAAATGGTAGGTTCAGGTGACGTGCACTCCTGGTGCAAGTCATAATTGCAGTCCTCGCATCGGTTTCGTGATCCAAATCCATCCTGCATACATCCATCGCATGTGAACCGTTTGTTAGACTTTTTCAACTTGAGCTCACGGTTGCACTTTGGGCAGCAAACTTGAGATTTCTTCACAGTCGGTTTGTCAACTTCATACAAAAACATTTAGAAGTAAGCCGCATTGATAAAGTCTTCAATTACAATCACCAAAATAGAATATTTGATGCTTACCTGGCTGTGGTGGTATCATATGTTGGCCACGAATTCCTGAAACTGGATTCTGTGGTAATACAATTTGCATTTTGTGGTTGTTTATGGTCGGGTTTTGCTCAAAGTGCTCCAAAACTTGTTTTCTTTTATTTTTAAGAACTGTTTTAACTCTTGATGGATCACCGGTGATTGAAATGGTCACCTTATCTGATTCTGCAACTCTGTTTATTTCTTGGACTTCAGAAAATTTTGTAAATTCAACCAGCATTTTCTCACAACTTCCACAGGGGCAACAGTAAAACTCGAGGATAACCATTGTGTGTAGGCCAATTCAAATTTCAAAATGACGACCCAAAAAAAGCCTTTTCTCCTTTTCTTCTTTTGAAAAACCTCCTCTGTAGGCAAAGAGAGTGAAGGATTATTGAGAATTCTTTGAGTTAAATCACTGATTTTTTTAATTTTTTATATTATCAAATACATATAGGATATTATTTACATTCATTATTTTTTTAAATGACTGTTTTGGAACAAGGAACAAAACAAATCAGGATCATGGCTATGACCAAAAATAGATAGCATATAACATGAATTTTCATTCTATACATAAATCAATTGTGATTGATCATAAAAATATATAAATTAGACGCGGAAACTAAAATTTGAAAAAAGTTTTTGCCTGCCGGACCGGTTCATCACAACCCTCTGTTTTCAAACCCTTCTTCCAGTAAAAAGGCCATCTGGCAAAATAAACCCAAATCTCTATTTCCAAAGTGATACATATATTATTCATATATAATCTCTTACCATAGACACTCAAAAATACATATATAATCTCTTCCAGTAAAAAAGACCACATACACACACAATAGCAAAGAAAGAACCAAAACTAGAAAAACAATTTGTATAAAAATTTAATGGGTTTAGAAAGACAAAGCAAAAAAAAAAAAAAAAAAAAATGATTGAAACTAAGTCTCCGGTGTAAATAATTGGGCATGGAAAAAGACATTAACAATTGTTTTTGAATTCAAAGTTCTCCTAAATTATATTCTCAAAGATCCAAAAGTTTAAAAAAAAAAAAAAAAAAATGGACCCAATAAACAAAATCACAGTAGGCCATCATTGATACATTTTATCGAGCATTTGACAGACAAGGAAAATGGGATTTGAACTTTAACCAGAGAAATCAGACATACACCACCAAAAAAGTACCATAAACGCATTCGGCAAAGATACAAATCGAGGCGAAAGCAAAATCAATTAGGGCACAAAAATTCCAATTTACAGGGCAAAGATTCTTCCTTTAAAAAGCATTAAAAGAAAGGGGGATGGAGAGGAGAAGACTCACCGGACAGACACCAGTCGCGAGTTGCGTTGCTTTCAGATCTTGTATTGAGTTGGGATGTTAGTTTGTGTTTCGGCTGTGGAGGAGGGTATTTATCCAACATATGAATTGGTGACGTACTGATCACGTTGGTCGTGGAACACCGCCATTCAATATCATTAGGCCGGTTTGGGAAATTGATTATTTTAGTAGATTATTTTAATTTTTAATTATTTTAATAAGTTAAAATATTTGTATTTAGAAAAATGATTGATTTTTTTTTTTTGTAGTTGGATGTGATATTTATGAGAGTAAAAATAAAATATTATAAATTTAATGTAGCATTTTATTATTAACTATTTTAACTTATTTTGTCTTTTTATAAATTTTAGCCAAAAAATTTTCTAAATCTAACTTGCCAAACACCGCCATTGTGATTAATGATAGAGGTGGCTTTATAAATTTATGTTGGGTGGTTTAAAAGAATGAGGTGTCGTTTGGGAAGGACTCATTTGGATTCTTTTGCCTCTTTGAGTCACAAAAGATAGAATAGGCTATTTGAGCTACGACAGACAAAACATCACATCCAACCAACAATCATTACACTCTTCTCTCACAAAAAAAGTCAAAAAAGTCAAAAAGTTAAAAAGTCATTCCCAAACCAAGCTTTTGAGTCCAGGCTCAAATAATCAAAAAGTCAAAAAACTAAAAAGTCAACCCACTTCCCAAACGAAGGCTAAGAGTATGGTAAATTATAACTAGTGTAAATAAAGTTAGGTGATACTCTAAAATTAATTAATAATTTTTTTTATCACAGACTCACAAGTCTTTAGATTTGATTAAGTGGTTGGTTAGGATATTCTAAATAAGTATATTTTTTGATTTTTATGAAATATGAATTAAGTGTAAATTGAGTTTGAAGTGATATGATAGATAGGTAATGTGACTTAATAATATGATAGTGATTTTTTAATTTTTTTTAAGACATAACAAATAAGACCTAAATCACTTACGAGAATAATTATTTATGTTGACATTGCTTCCAATCAATAACAAAGGATTAAATAAATATATGATCCTGATAATAGAAAAATAATGAATAAAATATAATATTTCATTGGTCGTAAACATGAAAACTTGATGTTCCTAACTTATATATAATTTATGCACTTATAAGGATCAGGCCCACCATTATTTTCTAGAAGTTCCTCTATTTTTTTTTTTATATTTTTTTTGTTTATGTCGATTGAAAATAATTATAAATATAAAAAATATTTTAATTACTAAAAAGTTAACAAAATCTAAACTTAATAATTAATAATAACTACATATAACTCTGTAATAGTCAACAAAACCTAAACCCAAGAAATAAACTACTACTATAAGGGATATCACATTAAACTTGAAATCTCCGGTATTACATAATTACTAGACCAAAATGTAAATATTTATGGATTAGAGGACGGCATTAGACATTAATACAAAAGCAATTTGTTTTTAGATTGGATTTTTTTTTCTAGAGAAATTATCAATAAATTCTATTCTGTTTTGAAAATTATTATCTTATCTTATCAAGTTTTAACATGGGAGATAACTAAGTCTTACCTTTCATAAATTATTCCCAAAATGTGCAATTCTATATTTTATTCTAATTTTACAATTCTTATTAAAATATGAACCAAAAAATTTATAAATAATTTTGATAAAATTCAAATTTAAAATATTTTATACACTTGGTTTAAAAATTAAATTTTAAATTTTATTTGGGCAAAAAATACTTTGTCCATAATAAAATAACTAAAATACCCCATATATATATATATATATGCTCTATACCTAAACAAACCCTAACATTCTCTCTCTCTCTCTACCCAAAATACCCCCATTGCGTCGATTGCCGCTGTCTACCCCTCTACACCTCTCTGTCTATTTGTTTATCTTTCTCTCACTCCTCAATTTCTCTTTCTCTCTCACTCCTGGCATTGACCACGTGGTCTTTTACAATGTATAACTTCAAATTAGAGCGATGCCATACACATCTCAAAAATGTTCATTTGCGGCCAGGATTTGGAAGGAGCTCTCCGTCACCGATCTCTCTCTAGACTTCACTGTTATTTTTTTTTTTTTGGGATTTGTATAGGCTTATTTTGGATCATCTTTTAGCCCAAATTTAAGTGGGGCTCATATGTCTTTTGAGGTGAGTCCAAGTGGTGACGTGTTTCTTGTCGCATGGCAAGTCACACGATGAAGTTGGGTCGTCAAAACCATTTATAAGTGAATGAAAGTTGACGTCGTTTTCGGGTTTGTAAAATGGAAAGTTGAAGAGTCAAATATGGGTTAACTTATTTTGAGCGTCCCACATAGAAACTTTAAGAGAACTTATATTAGTATATAAGCTTTAGGTTGACATATTTAGGTTGGGCCCCAAGGGGCACCCCCAAGTTTTGTAAAGAGGAGAGTTATAGACAAAGTGGACTGGACCCAAATCCATCACACACACGCGCTATAGCCGTCCTTCCATCTAGCCGAGTCGAGTTCTAGCTTAAGTTTTTGGATAAAATTCATTTGAATTTTTTCAAATTCTTACGAGAAAAATTTGAAATTCTAACGGATCTATTCAAACGCTTGCGCCAAATTTGAATTCAAATTTTTTCCTAGAAATAGTGCCTCTCCAGTCACCTCTCTTCTTTAGTCCGATCATACCTGTTCAAAGGGTTATTTGCCCTTCCAAACAGACACCATATGGCCTATAAATACAAGGTCCCTCTAGCAGATTCATTCATTTTAAAATTTTCCTTTATGTTTTCCTTCTTGTACTACATTGTTCTTCATATTAGTTCATAGAGAGTTTTTTAAGAGAGTTGCAAAACACAAGTTTGGTTTGCCTAACAGATTGTTTATAGTGCTGCTACAATCTGTGTAAATGATTATTGTGTCCTGAGAGATAGACGTCAATACTTCGTAAGCACTTGTGTGGCAGTGAATCTGTTTTAAGGACAGAGTGTCACACACTCGATTTGCTCATAGTCTTACTGGTTTTTCCAAAACAAAGAACTTTTTGTAAGTAATAGTATTTTATTTGTTTTAGTTTTATTATTTGTTTTACACTGAAGATTGTTCCAACATTCACTACCACCACCACCACCACCACTACCACCATAGCTCCATCGCTTACACCTTCCAGATCTTCGTGCAGATTCGCCGCTTCACCATCGACGCCCGCGAGATCCAAAGCCATTATCGTTTTCTTCAGGCTTTTCCTCAGCTTTTTATAGCACCCAATCATCTCCAAAATCGGTTGATTTTAGAAAGAAAAAAAAATTCTTTAAAAGAGTTTTAGAAACAATATATCAAACAAAATTGTATGTTTTCCAAAAAAAAATAAAAACAAATAGGGAAATTGCCATGTTGACTTCTAAAAAGCATTATGGCTATAGTGATTAGGGTTTATATCTCAAATCTATAGAATTAAAATTACTTTGAGATATTAATTACGTCAACTTTTTATATGTTATAACTACTGAAGTTGATATTTACAACTATAGCGGCTGTAGATTTTATAATATTTTATATATTTTGTCTGTTCTATATTTTCATAATTGTGTTTGTGCGTTTTTTTCTCAGTCTCTTTGAGGATGACATTTGATTTGGTGATGGAAAAGAAAAGTGAGGTTGGATCTGGTGTGGCTTGGCATTGGATGCCTCTCAAAGAGACTACTTTTCTTCATGTTCCTCACCTTCGCGATCTTTGATGATGATGAGCATCTCATGATGATACATATTATTCGTATATAATCATATCATTGTGTTATTATTATTATTATTATTTAGATTGGATATCACCGTGTTATTCAAATTAGTTGTTTGTTGTTGTTGTTGATGTTAATTATGATGGTGATGAAACATATTGCAATTGATTAAAAAACATAGGTTTTAAAGAATTTGTATTGGATCTATTCAATTTTGAACCGGTAGATTTCAATAGATAGGAAAAAATACGACATGTTTTAAAGAAATAGACAGAAAAATTCACAGATTTTAAATAGATAAAGGAGAAATTCACATATTCTGAACAGATAGGGGAAAAATTGAACAGATAGGGAAAAAAACTCAACAGATAGGTACAAGTTTGAACAGATAGAAAGTAATTTAAACAGATAGTTAAAAAAATCAACAGATAAAAAATAGGTCAACAGTAAGGGATATAATTTAAAACAAAATGTCCTTCAAAACTAATAAAATGATTTCTCACCAAACTATTTAACAAATAATAGATCTTTCACTAATAAAAAATATTTACTAGACCTAATGCTTTATACCCTCTTTAAATTGGACTTTTCAACAATTTTTTCAAATATTTTTTAGTTGTTGAAATTAAATATTTTTTCATAAACAAAAAAGGATAGTGTTCATCAATTATTTCACGTTTTGAGAAATATATTAATTCCCTACTATATTATTTTACAGAGCTGTATTGATAAAATTTTAAAAAAATATAATTTTTTTTAATTGGTTACAATTTTTTTTCTCATAATTTGAAATAAAAAAAAATAAAAATAAAAAAATTGGTGAATCTCATTGTTGCTTATGATTTTGTAATATTCATAATTATTACAATTAAAGAACGGTTCGTGAAATTGTTGTCCATATTAAATGAGAAGGACAGAATTAAAATAAATTACACCATTATATTATGAAGAATTGAATTTTTCAGGAATATTTTATAAAAAATAAAACTTAGTTCTCCAATATAAAACTTAATAGAAATTAATAATAATCTTGAATGCAAAATAGGAGTTATTAGTATTTTTTATTTTTATTTTTATTTTTGGGGCATATTCATGAATTTAGCAACGATTTAGGCCTCGTTTGGGAACATGTTTTTTTAGTAATTTTTTGAATTTTTAATTAAAATATGATGTAAAAAAAAAAAACTAGTTTGTTTGAGATGACTTTTTGACTTTTTATTAAAAGATGTGTAAAAAGTAGAGAAAAAAAAAATCTTTGGTTGCGTTTGGTAGAGTTTTGTAAATATGATTTGAGAGTATGAATTGTATTTTGAGTTTGTGAGTTGTGGAATTATGATTTGAGTGTAGAAAATTTGTTTGGTTATGGTTTCTAAATAGAGTGTTAAATTGAGTTTTGAATTGTATGTGGAATTGAGTTTTGAAAGTTTGATATGACATGTAAAATAAGAAAATTTGTTTGGTGATGAGTTTTCAAAATAGTTTTCAAAACTTAATTCAACCTATAATTGATAATCAAATGCACAACTCATAACTCGATATCGGTATTTTTGATCAACAGTCATAACCAAATTATTTTTAAAATACTCAAATAAAAAAATGATTTTTTTTCAATTAATTGTTTTTAAGTAATTTTTTTGAATAATTTTTTTTTTCAAATAATTTCTATGTCAATTATTTTATGTCAATTAATTTTTCTGTCAATTCATTTTTTAGGCCTGTATAAACATTAAAAATATTCCAAAAATCAAAATATTAAAAATATTCCAAAAATCAAAATATTAAAAATATTCCGAAAATCAAAATATTTACAATTAAAATATCAAGCCCCCCGGATGTAGATTCAATTGATTTGATTTGCAATGATAAATGATAATACAGTTTGCTCCAGTGAATGGATTAGACTGGTCTAAGCTCCTCAAGCCCACGTCCAAATGATCAAGCCCCCCGGATGACCTGCAAACAAGTTCAACGGGGAACTGGGTAGTCCCCCAGTGAACCCTCCGACGAGCAAGTTAGGGAGAGAAATAGAGTGTAGAGAGAGAGATTAAAGATAGAAAAGCTTAACCTTCTTCTTGTCTTCAACGTTTGCTTATATCCTTTGGTAATCATTTCGCTGTCGCTTCCGACCTACCCTCCTCGCCGAAAGTCTATGCTGTAGCTTACCTTGTTCAAGGTAAGGGGGTCCTATTCCGACGGAGAGGTGTTGTCGTAATAAATGCTGTGATGGGCTGCATTAATGGTGATGTGCAGTAGCAATAACTTTGCAGATCTTTGTCTGCTGATGTGGCTCGTCCTTCACCTGCCGTGTGTCTGAATGTCATTGGCTCTTTATGCCATGTTGGACTCCAGCTGTCCTGGACCTCACCAGCTGGGTTATGCATTGGACTCCAAGTGATGGGCTTGGATTGTTCATAGTGATTCGTGGCCTTTATGGGCTTATACACGTCAGTAGTCCCCCATTCCCGAGTACAACTTTAGTCCAACGAAGGGAATATTAATAAAGTAGATGAGGGTGTTAGGGATTGGCAAGATGGAGGTCGACTGGCAAGGGTGACCGAGGGGGTGAACCGACCGGGAGGTGGTCCGACCGTGCAGGGCGACCGAGTGGAAGGGCCGATCACGGAGAGGACCGACCGCAAAGGTTGGCCGAGTGGGAGGGTCGACTACGAGGAGGGCCAACCGCGAAGGGGGGCCGACCGCGGAGGTTGGCCGAGTGGGAGGGTCGACCACGAGGAGGGCCGACCGCGGAGGTTGGCCGAGTAGGAGGGTTGACCGCGAGGAGGGCCGACCGCGAAGGGTGAGGTGGAGGGGCGTGGGGCTCAAGGGGCGATGTGTTACGTGGTGATTTGAAGTGGAAAAGACAGGGTAAAGGGAGGAGACAGTGGATCGTGGTCGTACACGTTGTAACATCCCCCGGAGGGGGGGAAGATTAGGCGCCAGATCAGAGATGAAACGATAGGTCATTATGGGTGTTGAAAAGATGGTTTTGGCAGATGATTTGAAAAGTTTTTAAACTGACGAAAATTAATTGGGATTCTTGGAATACGGGCAAACTGTGGGCTTTTGGCATCATTCGATTCACCTACTTGTTTACAAAAAATCAAAACATTCCAAGTGTTAATTCCTTTGTTGCTCACGATACACCTCTGTAACACTTTTTCAATTTTCTTGCACCTGCATCTGAAGCGATTCGCAGACATACCATAGAGATGGCCCAAGAAGAAACTGCGAATGTCAGGGTGGATCCACTTGGTGATGATGATGCAGTGGAGTTGGCGCAGCAGTACCGGACGGAGAGGGTGGGGGAGTTAGTGGGACGATCCCAAGGTTCCACCATGATAGCGGCTCCAAGGCCAATCAGCCAGGCAGAACCAGATCACTGGCACACAAAGGCAGACAGATCCACTCTTACACCGGCAGAGTTGGAGGGAATAAGGGGGAAGTACCAGATTCCTTTGGAAATAGGGTTGAGGCTGTTGACATCTACCGAAAGGGCGTCGAATGCACGGACGGGGGAATTTAGCTTGTACAAGGAGGCATTGCGAGGAGGTGTGAGGCTACCGCTGCCTCAAGTTGTGGTTGATGTGTTGAATAAACTAGATGTGGTGCCTGGTCAGTTGATGCCAAACGCCAGGAAAATATTGATGGCGTGCGCGAGTTCCTAGCCGCAAGCAACGGGAGGGTTAGCCTTGACGGTAGATGAGTTCTTCTTGTGCTACAAGGCCTCCGGCCAGCAAGACACTTGGGTTACACTGCAGGTGGTGGCTGGACGAGGTCTGGTGGCGGGTCTGCCATCTTTAGTAAAAGGCTGGAGGCCAAGGTGGTTCTTTGTGACGGCAAACGGCGGGGCGGGAGTTCGCACAACTTGGAAGGTTCCCACCAAATCGGTCGAGCCCAAGCTGGACAAGGCGACTGAGGACCGAGTGAAGAGGGTAAGGGATTGGAGGGAGGAGAAGGGAGTAAGGTGGGACGAGCTTATCCTACCGTCGGTTCTGTTTGCCTTAAACTTGGGACAGCAGCCGTTGGGAGGGGGTCCAGAAAGTGAGGAATTGGAGGTGCAGAGGAAAGCGGAGGAGGAGGAGGAAAGGAGGTTGTTCGCGAGGGCGGACAAGTACAAGGAGTCCCAACTGGGGCCTGCCCCAAAGCCAGTCGCGAGAGAGCGGATCCGACCGCGCCCCAAGCCGTTGGGGGAGAAAGACTTAGGCAGTTTTGTGCCCCGACCGCCCCCAGTGGATCCTGTGAAGGAACGGGCGAACAAGGAGAGGGATGCTTTGAAGAAGAAGAAGAGGAGGGTGAGGAGGAGTCAAGAAGAGCCTGCCTTGAAGAGGAAGAAAGAAGTGGTGGGTGAAGAGACCAGCACGGCGAAGGGGGTAGATGGGGGGAAGTGAAGGAGACCCCAGGAAGAGTAATTGCCCCAGAAGTGGTGGACATTGCCTCAGAGGGCATGGAAGTAGTTCCAGTAATGGCGGCGATCGCCGCGGGGGTTGCGAGGGTCGCTCCTAAAGTGCAAGTAGAAGGTGGGGCGACTGGCTCTGAGCCAAGGGGGGAAGAACAGCCCCAAGGGGCTCTTGCACCCCATGGAGGGGGGGTCAGTCTGACTACTGCGATCTACCATGCTCGTGCGGTGGCTGGGCGGCTGAAGGGAGAAGAAGGCCCAGCCAGGGCAGGGGCAGACCGCCTTGTGGGGATTGTAGAAGAGGTAGCCTTACGTTCAGCAGCCAGATTCAATGAGGCTGAACTGCTGAGGGGGTTATGCTCCACTCAAATGGAGGTAACCACCGTAGCAGGGGCTCTGCTGAGGAAGGCTGGGGCTGCAAAGCTCAAGGCAGATAAAGCCAAGACTCAGCTTGCCAAGTTGAAGGAGAAGAGTGCAAGTTAGGAGAGTGCCCACGCTGATCTGCAAGAGGTCAAGGTGGAGTTGGAGAACACACGCCGCCAGGTTGTGTTGCTCAAGTTCCAACTGGCTGGCGAGCAGAAGAGGTTGGATGAGACCCGAAAAGCCTGCGCGGTCGCGGTCGAACGACATGAAGAGGCAATGATCAATAATGAAGAGCTGGTCAGGCAAAAGGATGAGGTAGACGTGAAGATTAGCGGTCTGTAGAAGGAGCTGGAGGGCGAGCGTGCAAAGGCGCTGGAAGAGAGGGAGAGCCTTCAGAAGGAGTTGGAGGCAGAGAGAGCGAAGGCAACTGCTGAGAGGGAGACCTTGAAAAAGGAGTTGGAGACAGAGAAGGCCAAGGCGACTGCTGAAAGGGCGTCCCTAAAGAAGGAGTGGGATGAAGAGAGGGCTAAGGCAGCCTCTGAAACGGCGACCCTGCGGAAGGAACTAGAGGAAGAGAGGGCGAAGGCGGCCTCTGAAAGGGCGGCTTACCCCGATCTGTATGTGGCAGCAGTGGATCAATTCAAAGGGTCTGCTGAGTTTCAGATGGCAGTGGATGCCGTGGTCACCAGCAGCTTGGCGAGGGAGGAGTCTGGGGGGGCGGGTCCATCGAGGACGACCGCTGGGGGCAGAACTGAAGCGGAAGTGATTGAGGGCTTCCAGCAGTCAGACTTCTATAAACACGAAATGGCTGAATTCTGGGACAGTGGCTGGAAAATGTTCAAACGTAGGGCTGAAGAACTGTTCCCAGACTTAGACCTCAGTAGTGTAACAATTGGTGAAGATAATGTGGCCCAAACCCCCCTGGATGAGGTATCGAAGAAGAAGACTTTGTCTCCAGTGAGGAGGAATGAGTGAAGTGAAGAAAGTTTGTACTTAAGAGAGTTTTTTTTTTTGAATGGTTGTAATGAACTTTTTTTGAATGGCTATAATTAACTCATGTACAAATTTCTGAATAAATAAAATTGCAATTATGTTTTCGTTTGATTGTCTGTTTTTGTACAGCTGAAATGAATGAGACGTGGGCGAAGCGGGTGTAGAACTCATTGTGAAGTGCAAAGTGAAGTGAAACTTGTAATAAGAACTAACTGTAAGAACTCCTCGGTGTAAAGTGAAGTTGAAGTTGTAATAAAAACTCAATATAGAGTGAAGTTAAGAACTCCTTAATGCAGAGTAAAATTGAACTTGTAATAAAGCCTCAATGCAGAGTAAAGTTAGGAACTCCTCAATGCACAGTGAAATTGAACTTGTAATAAAGACTCAATGCAGAGTAAAGTTAAGAACTCCTCAATGCAGAGTAAAGTTAAGAACTCCTCAATGCAGAGTGAAATTTAAAATGTAATAAAATTATAAGTTTGTGTTTGCCACACTGCTGAAGTAGATTAGTGATTTATTGGAGTGGGGCTTGTCTTGTAAGGAAACAGGCTAACTTGTAATAGTTTGATTGAGAAGAAGATAACCTGACTTGTAAAGAAAACGTGTAAGAACATCTTTGGAATTTGACTAACCAAAGAGTGGTGTAAAGACTTGGACCTAGAATTGTGACCAAGGGTGTCTACTAATTCCACAAGCATGAAGTTTGCATAGATGGCTTTGACCAAGCCTTGAACGCGTGCTCAGTTGGGGCTAAGCTATGATTCACTGACGTCGTAAGGAACTCAGTCTGAACCTGAAATTGTGGCGTTCGGTCCGGCTGAGACTTGTTATGCTTAGGCTGGCTGAGGCTTGGTTTGGACTAGTGTTTCATGCTCAGTCTGGCTGAGGCTTTATGATGCTCAGTCTGGCTGAGGCTTTATGATGCTTAGTCTGGCTGAGGCTTTTTGATGTTCAGTCTGGCTGAGGCTTTATGATGCTCAGTCTGGTTGAGGCTTTTTAGTGCTCAGCCTGGCTAAGGCTTTATGATGCTCAGTCTGGCTGAGGCTTTTTGATGCTCAGTCTGGCTGAGGCTTTTTGATGCTCAGTCTGGTTGAGGCTTTATAATGCTCAGCCTGGCTGAGGCTTTTTAGTGCTCGGTCTGGAGGAAGCTTTTTAATGCTCGTTATGGCTGAGGCTTTATGATGCTCAGTCTGGCTGAGGCTTTATGATGCTCAGTCTAGCTGAGGCTTTTCATGAGTGCTGCAATCAAAACGTCATTGAGACATCGTACAGATAACTGAGATACATAATTGATGGCAGGGGAAGTGTAACCCAGTTAATTAAAAAGTTACATTGCGTAAGGAGATATCAAGAATGTGTAAATTTACCGAAAAGAAAACACAATAATTGAGCGACACAAAAGTAGAAGCTTATTGAAAGTAACGTTTCAGGTGTTCGGCGTTCCATAGATGGGGGAGGTCTCGACCTTCCATGTCCTGAAGTCGGTAGGTGCCCGGACGTGGTCTAGCTTTCACAACGTAAGGTCCCTTCCATTTGGCTGCCAGTTTACCCTCAGTCGGATTTTTGGTGGCAAGAGTTGCTTCTCTCAAGACAAGGTCCCCTACAGCGAACTCCCTTGGTCGAAATTTTCGGTTGTAGTGTGTTCTCATTTTCTGTTGGTATGAGGCCAGTCTGACAGCGGTGGTCTCTCTGAGTTCTTCGATTAGGTCCAGGTCTGCCCGATGGAGCTCTTCGATTTGTGCTGGATCCGGATGTAAAACCCTAGGAGTAGGCAGACCGACTTCTACTGGAATAACCGCCTCAGCGCCGTATGTTAAGTGGAAAGGGGTTTCCCCAGTGGAAGTCCGAGCTGTAGTTCGGTAAGCCTAGAGTACATTCGATAGTTCCTCAGCCCAAAGTCCCTTAGCAGCTTTGAGCTTAGTTTTGATGATCTTCAGGAGAGAACGGTTGGTGACCTCGACTTGGCCATTGGCCTGGGGATGACCGGGGAAAAAGAAACATGGTTGAATCTGGAGGTCGGCACAGAACTTCCTGTACTTGGCGTTGTCAAATTGTTTGCCGTTGTCGGAGACGATGGCCTGAGGGATGCCAAATCTGCAAACGATTGACTGCCAGATGAACTTGGTTGTGTTCCGCTCGGTAATGGTGGCAAGGGGTTTTGCCTCTACCCACTTGGTGAAGTGATCAACGGCGACGATCGCGAACTTGGTCTGACCTCGCCCGATGGGAAGTGGACCGACCAAGTCGATCCCCCATTTGGCGAACGGATAAGGGCTGCGAAGTGTGATCAACTCTGTAGGAGGAGCATGGGAGATGTTGGCAAAACGTTGACACTTATCACATTTGAGCACGAAATCAGTCGCATCTTGATTAAGAGTTGGCCAGAAATAACCAGTACGGAGTATTTTGTGAGCCAGAGACCTGCCACCCGAATGATTACCACAAATTCCCTCATGGATTTCCCGCATTACATAGGTTGCTTGAGCCGAATTGAGGCATCGCAGGTATGGGCGTGAAAAACCACGTTTGTACAAGACGTCGCTAACTAGGATGTAATTGGACGACCGGGCCCTGACTTTGGCGGCCTACTGTTGGTCATCTAAGAGTTCTCCCATTGTCAAAAATAGGAAGATGTCGGACGCCCAAGGGATAGGTTCGTTTTGAAGGAACTGCACTTCTTGTAAGTCGGGTGAGATGGCCGGGTGGGCTACGTATTCGAGGCGAACACCGTGGCTGAGGTCGGACTGGTCTGCAGAGGCCAACTGTGTCATCTCATCTGCCTTGGAGTTTTCCGCCCGAGGTATGTGCTTGATGTGAAAGGTATTGAAGAGGCGAACAAGGGGGAGGGCCATATCCCTGTAAGCCCGCATTGTGTCCTCCTTGGCATCGAATTCCCCCATAATCTGGCCGACGATGAGCTGGGAGTCGCTGAACACTCGGATGTGGCTGACTCCAATGTCCTTGGCGAGGCAAAGTCCTGCTATCAATGCCTCATATTCGGCCTCATTGTTACTGGCATTGAACAAGAAACGGAGAGCACATTTGAAATAGCCACCCTCAGGGGCGGTGAGAATGAGGCCAGTCCCACTACCTTCCCTACGAGATGATCCGTCTATGTTAAGAGTCCATGAATGCGGGTCTTTTGGCTCGGTAGGGATTGGTGATGGTGGGGGTGTAGCGGTTGGGGTATGATTAGTGAATTCCAGGATGAAATCCTCGACAGCCTGTCCCTTAATTACTGTTCGAGGCCGGTAGGAGATGTCAAACTGACTGAGTTCCATTGACCACTGCATGAGTCTGCCGGAAAGTTCTGGTTGCTGCATGACCTTCTTCAAGGGTTGGTCGGTGAGAACCACTATGGAATGGACCTGGAAGTAAGGACGGAGTCGTCTGGAGGCGGTGACCAAGGCCAAGGACAATTTTTCTAGCAGCGGGTAATTCTGCTCTACTCCCCGGAGAGCCCGACTGATGTAGTAGACCGGCCATTGGACAGAGTCGTCCTCCCTAATAAGAGCTGCACTGACTGCGATGCTTGAGACGGCTAAATAGAGGAAGAGGGGTTCACCCGTAATTCCTTATGAAAGGAGGGGGGATTTTCCATGAACTGCTTCAACTCCTGAAAAGCTTCTTCAGATTCAGTTGTCCATTCAAAAGTTTGCCGAAGAACTTTGAAGAATGGTAGGCACTTATCTGTTGCGCGGGAAATGAAGCGGTTGAGGGCCGCAACTTGGCCAGTGAGCCTTTGAACCTCCTTAACCGTTCTGGGTGACTGCATCTCAATCAAGGCCTTGATCTTTTCAAGGTTAGCTTCAATGCCTCGCTGACTGACCATAAAATCCAGAAACTTCCCAGATCCTACGCCGAAGGCGCACTTCTCTGGGTTGAGCTTCATTTGGTACTTGCGTAGGGTGGCAAAGGTCTCTCGCAGGTCGGACAGATGATCAATAGAGAGTTTGCTCTTGACTAGCATGTCGTCGACATAGACTTCCATATTCCGACCTATCTGATGATGGAAAACGGCATTGACCAACCGTTGGTAGGTGGCCCCAGCATTCTTCAGTCCGAATGGCATCACGTGGTAGTGGTAGGTACCTCGGTCGGTAATGAAGGATGTATGTTCCCGATCGGACGGGTGCATCAGGATTTGGTTATACCCAGAGAAAGCATCCATGAAGCTGAGCATTTGATGACCGACCGTGGCGTCGACCAGCAGATCTATGCGGGGAAGAGGATAGCTGTCTTTGGGACAAGCTTGGTTTAGGTCAGAGTAATCGACACAGAGTCGCTATTTGCCATTGTTCCTGCGGACTAGGACCACGTTTGACAACCATTTAGGGTAATCCACGCTTTTTATGAATTGGGCCTCAAGGAGCTTGTCAACCTCTGCGGATATAAGTGTATTGCGCTCTGGATGGAAGATGCGCTGCTTCTGGCGGTAAGGTCGGAAATGGGGTTCGATGCTGAGGCGGTGAGTTATGAAAGAAGGGTCGATGCCCGGCATGTCTGAATGGGTCCAGGCAAACACATCATTATGCTCGATCAGAAGGGCGGTAAGGTTGGCCTTAGCTTAGGGGGATAGTTGGCCACCGATCTTGGCAGTCTTTATAGGGTTGGTGGGATCGATGGGAACCTCAACGAGCTCCTCAACCGGTTCTCCTCTAACCAGCTCGTCCTCATCTCGGACGTCAAGTCCTTCAATGATCATGGCCTCCTTCAGCTTGACTTCCTTGAGTGAGGCGACATAACATTCCCTGGCTACAGTCTGCTCTCCTCTTAATGTCCTGACGCCCAGGTCGGTAGGGAACTTTATGGCGAGGTGATAGGTTGAAGTCATAGCTTGGAAAGCGTTGAGGGCGGTACGACCAAGGATGATGTTGTAGGCAGAGGGACAGTCGACCACAAGGAAAGTGACCAACTTGGTAGTCTGCCGTGGGTAATCGCCGATGGTGGGGGAGAGATCGTTGGAGCCGATGGAGGGCACCCGGTCGCCAGTGAAACCGACCAAAGGGGTTTGAAGGGGAGACAGGCTTTCCTCCCTAATCTTGAGCTGGCAGAAGCAGTTGAAGAATATGATGTCTGAAGAACTGCCGTTATCGATAAGAACCCGTCTGACCTTATAGTTTGAGAGGAGGGCAGAAATGACGAGAGAGTCATCATAAGGATAACGGATGCTTGTACAGTCGGCATCCGTGAAGGTGATGGGCTCTGTCCACTGCTTGGGCTGTTTGGAGGGTCGGTCTACCGTGGCAACTGCTCTGTCCGAGCTTTGCCTTATCTTCCTGAGTTCTGCCCTCTGAGCTGAGCGGGATGGTCCGCCACAAGCAAGGCCACCTGAAATGACTCGAATTTCACCAATTGGCAGAGGGGGATTACCTGGCGGCCGAGGCTGTTGTGGGGGGCGATCATGATCTTGGTTAGGTTAGGCTAGCTGCCGGGGTGGGGTACGCCGGCAGTTATTTCTGAGAGGCTCGGTTCTTTGCCTCTGTTGTGGGCGGGCGTCTGTGAATCGGCTGAGACACCCTTGGCGAATGAGGGTCTTGACCTGATCCTTGAGGTTGATGCAGTCATCGGTGTTATGGCCATGGTCCTGGTGGAAACGACAATAGTTGGACTGGTCTTTCCGATTAGAAGGGGTTCGTGAGGGTAGGGGCCATTTGAGGGGGTAATCCCGTTGGATCTGGTGGAGGACTTGTTCCATGGGAGAATTAAGGGGCGTGTACCGCTCGAACCGACCGGGCGGTCGGGCGGGTGTCGACCAGTCAGTGCAAGGAGGTCGGTCGGTATAGTGGGGTGTTTGGCTGTTATACTGGGTGTTTCTGGGTTCTGAGTTTTTTCTCTTTTTCTGGGGGTCGGGTTTTTAGATATTGGATCTTGCCGAGTGGCTAGTGAATCTTTGGCATTCATGTATTTCTGGGCTTTGGAGAGTAGGGCTGCCATGGAGGTCGGGGGGTTTTTGGAGAGGGAGAAAAGGAAGTCGGACAATCGTAGCCCGGCCATGAAAGCCGTGAGGATGACCTTGTCATCGTTTTCCGCTACTTGCAGGGCTTCGGTGTTGAAGCGGGTAACGAAACTACCCAGCGACTCCCCCTCGGTTTGACGGATGTTGAGGAGTTGGGTTGCAGGGCGGTGTTGGCGCTGGGCTCCAATGAAATGGCTAAGGAAGGAGTCGCTGAGATGTTGGAAAGTGGAGACAGAGTCTGCTGGTAATTGGCTGAACCATAGTCGAGCTGACCCCTTCAGTGTCACGGGGAAAGCCCGACACATGATCTTGTCAGGGAAGGCATGGGGGGTCATGAGGGTGCGGTAGGTCTCCAGATGGTCGACTGGGTCCGTCGTACCATCAAAAGAGTCAATGGTAGGCATCTTGAACTTGGCGGGCAGAGGTTTGTCCTGGATAGAGGCAACAAATGGTGAGCTTGCCGTGGTAAAGGGTTTATGCTGAATGTTCTGCATGACCCCTTGGAGCTGGAGCTTCATTGCTCGGAGTTCAGCGTCCCAGAGGGGAATGTGGTCGCCATGGTCAGTCAATGGGGGCTGGACGCTGCTGGCTTTCCCTTCAAGGGCTGGTGCCGCGACCGAAGGGTGTGGGGGTGGAGGTGGTAGATTTATATGCGGGGGAGGAGGTTGCAAACCCTCCAAGTTGGGTGGATAGGGTTGCGGAACAGTATGGCTCGGGGCTCTTTCTTGGTTGGGTGGAATATCTGGAGGTGGTGGAGGAGGTATCGGAATGTTTCTTTGGAGTAAAACATTCATCAGTGCCTAGTTTTGTTTGGCCATGCGGTTAATGCTGTTGGTAAGCTCAATGATATACTGTGGTTGGTTGTTTGGATTGGGCAGGTCGGTTTGATGGTCGGCAGCATTATGGTGAGAAGCCATGGATCTAGTCGTGACCATACACTTAGATGGGTAGGATGAAAAGGTTGTTAGGACAGGGTCTCCGGCGACAATGAGCACAACTGGCGTCCGGATAAGAACCACTTCCCACAGACGGCGCCAACTGATAATACAGTTTGCTCCAGTGAATGGATCAGACTGGTCTAATCTCCTCAAGCCCACGTCCAAATGATCAAGCCCCCCAGATGACCTGCAAACAAGTTCAACGGGGAACTGGGTAGTCCCCCAGTAAACCCTCTGATGAGCAAATTAGGGAGAGAAGTAGAGTGTAGAGAGAGAGATTAGAGATAGAAAAGTTTAACCATCTTCTTGTCTTCAACGTTTGCTTATATCCTTTGGTAATCATTTCGATGTCCCTTCCGACTTGCCCTCCTCGCCGAAAGTCTATGCTGTAGCTTACCTTGTTCAGGGTAAGGGGGTCATGTTCCGACGGAAAGGTGTTGTCATAATAAATGTTGTGATGGGCTGCATTAATGGTGATGTGCAGTGGCAATAACTTTGCAGATCTTTGTCTGCTGATGTGGCCCGTCCTTCACTTGCCGTGTGTCTGAATGTCATTGGCTCTTTATGCCATGTTGGACTCCAGCTGTCCTGAACCTCACCAGCTGGGTTATGCATTGGGCTCCAAGTGATGGGCTTGGATTGTTCATAGTGATTCGTGACCTTTATGGACTTATACACGTCAATAAAAATAGCCATGCATACTTTTTCCGCATGCATAACAGGACCTGCTAGAGAAAAGTAATTTGAATTGTTAACAAGCTATCTAGCAGACCGGTATCTAGGTGAAAGCCCCAAAAGACATTGAGAAATAAGTTCCCACAAAAAACAATCAAAATCATACTTTCAGTGCTAACAAATTCATTTTCATCCATGGTATTGGAGTTTGCTAAAAATTCTAATAATACCTTGTACTTTGTTTTGGTTGACGACAAAATTCAAAGATGACTATTCGAAAAAACTCGGGGGAAATGGTAGGTTCAGGTGACGTGCACTCCTGGTGCAAGTCATAATTGCAGTCCTCGCATCGGTTTCGTGATCCAAATCCATCCTGCATACATCCATCGCATGTGAACCGTTTGTTAGACTTTTTCAACTTGAGCTCACGGTTGCACTTTGGGCAGCAAACTTGAGATTTCTTCACAGTCGGTTTGTCAACTTCATACAAAAACATTTAGAAGTAAGCCGCATTGATAAAGTCTTCAATTACAATCACCAAAATAGAATATTTGATGTTTACCTGGCTGTGGTGGTATCATATGTTGGTCACGAATTCCTGAAACTGGATTCTGTAGTAATACAATTTGCATTTTGTGGTTGTTTATGGTCGGGTTTTGCTCAAAGTGCTCCAAAACTTGTTTTCTTTTATTTTTAAGAACTGTTTTAACTCTCGATGGATCACCGGTGATTGAAATGGTCACCTTATTTCTTGGACTTCAAAAATTTTGTAAATTCAACCAGCATTTCTCACAACTTCCACAGGGGCAACAGTAAAACTCGAGGATAACCATTGTGTGTAGGCCAATTCAAATTTCAAAATAAACCTCCTCTGTAGGCAAAGAGAGTAAAGGATTATTGAGAATTTTTTGAGTTAAATCACTGATTTTTTTAATTTTTTATATTATCAAATACATATAGGATATTATTTACATTCATTATTTTCTTAAATGACTGTTTGCGAACAAGGAACAAAACAAATCAGGATCATGGCTATGACCAAAAATAGATAGCATATAACATGAATTTTCATTCTATACATAAATCAATTGTGATTGATCATAAAAATATATAAATTAGATGTGGAAACTAAAATTTGACAAAAGTTTTTGCCTGCCAGACCGGTTCATCACAACCCTCTGTTTTCAAACCCTTCTTCCAGTAAAAAGACCATCTGGCAAAATAAACCCAAATCTCTATTTCCAAAGTGATACATATAATATTCATATATAATCTCTTACCATAGACACTCAAAAAAGACCACATACACACACAATAGCAAAGATTCTTCCTTTAAAAAGCATTAAAAGAAAGGGGTATGGAGAGGAGAAGACTCACCGGACATACACCAGTCGCGAGTTGCGTTGGTTTCAGATCTTGTATTGAGTTGGGATGTTAGTTTGTGTTTCGGCTGCGGAGGAGGGTATTTAGACAACATATGAATTGGTAACGTACTGATCACGTTGGTCTTGGAACACCGCCATTCAATGGAGTGAGGATTCTCTCCTTGCATTCCCGCTTCACTTCCTCCTTGTAATGGTTAAGATTCATCTTAAAAGAATTTAATGGCTCAGATTACTTTATTAAAAATTAAAAAATAATTTTTTTAGAATGATCTATACCATTAAATTTTCTTAAAATGAATCTTGGCTATTGCAAGGAGGAAGTGAAGTAAGAAAGGCAGGGAGAGAATCCTTGCTCCATTCAATGATATTTAACACCGCCACTCAATGATGATATGGTGATTAATGAAAGAGCTGAGTGCATAAATTTATGTTGGGTGATTTAAATGAAGAGTTAGGTTTGGAATTATAAATATTTTATCAAATATTCTATTAAATTTTTTTATATGAGTGTGAGATTCACACCTATGTAGATTTGTATGAATTTCGATTTTATCAAATTTTTTTATATGAGTGTGGAATTCATATGCAAGTGAATTTGTATGAGTCTCACTCCATGTGAGAAGTTTAATAAAATATTTGATAAAACATTTGAGATATATAACATTTTTTTAAAAAGAATGAGAGAGTATAATCAATTATGATTAGCCTGGGGTAAAGTTATGTGATGCTCTGAAATTAATCAATAATTTTTTTTTATGACAGACTCACACGTCTCCAAACGTGACTAAATCATTCATGAGAGTAATTATTTATGTTGGCATTGTATCCAATCAGTATTAAATTGTTAAATAAATATATGATCCTAATAATAAGTAAATAGTGGATAAAATATAATATTTAGAAAACTTAATATTCCTAACTTATTAGAGCATCCACATCAATCTCTTTAAATTTTTAGTCAAATTATAACTTAAAAAGCTATTTTGTTATTTTAGCTAGTCATATTTTTAGTACCCACTTCATCAAACTCTCTATTTTAATTTAATTCTATTAAAATATTATTTTTTTATTGTATTTGTTTTTCTTTCTTTTTTTTATTAAATTAATGGATTGGCTTGATCAAGTAGCATTTCCAGGGGCTTGATCAGGTAGCATTTCTTGGAGGAAAACAGGGGCTTGCGGTTCGGCCCGGGCAACCATCGTGCTGATCTCCGATTGAGTTGAAAATTTTTGTAGTTGATCTACTCAATAAACTCTAAAATATGAACGGATCGGATCATTAGAAAGTCACCAACACGGTAGCCAACTAGTGCGTTTCGGATAAAATATAAAGACCCCAAATCCAAAACTACACCATATTCTTCAATCATTCTGCTGTGCATGCCAACGGCTCTATTTATCAACGGTCAAAATTTTTCAAACGGTCATATTCTTCTACTATAAACAATAGCATATGTTCTCTAATTCTCACAATCTAAATGAAATATTTTTCTTTCATTTTATCCTCATTAATTTTTTATATATGGATCTTCATTTTCTAGACATGATTCTTTATGACTCCGACTCCGATGATGAGTTGGAGATAGTTACAATAGCTTCTATGGAAGCCGAGAGTTCATTAAGGTCACAACATGCTGCTCGTAAACGACGCGAGTTTGTTTGGCGTAATCCTTTGCAAGGCCATCAAAGGTTTTTTCTCGACTATTTTGCTGATCCACCAGTATATCCTCCCAAATTATTTCGGAGAAGGTTTCGAATGAATCGTTCTCTTTTTCTCCGCATTCAATCTAAAGTAGAAGCTTATGAACCATATTTTGTTCAGAAAAGAAATGGTGCTGGAGTGCTCGGTTTGTCTTCTCTTCAAAAAATAACTGCGGCTCTTAGAATGCTTGTTTATGGAGTAGCAGCTGATTTTATGGATGAATACTTGAGGATTGGAGAAAGTACTGCAATGAAAAGCCTAAAGAAATTTGTCAAAGCAATGGTTGCAATTTTTTCTGATGAGTACTTGAGGTCACCGAACAACGACGACATTGCTAGACTTCTAACTGTTGGCGAAAGTCGCGGTTTTCCTGGGATGTTAGGGAGCATTGATTGTATGCACTGGACCTGGAAAAATTGTCCAACTGCATGGAAAGGTATGTATACTGGCCATGCACATGAGCCAACAATTATTTTGGAAGCAGTAGCATCATATGATCTTTGGATATGGCATGCATTTTTTGGGTTACCTGGGTCTAATAATGATATCAATGTTTTAGAACGGTCTTCCGTATTTACTGAGCTTGCTTAAGGGCGTGCTCCTCGAGTTAATTACACCATTAATGGAAACGAATATACCATGGGATACTACCTTGCTGATGGTATATATCTACAATGGGCAACTTTTGTTAAAACAATTCCTTGTCCACAAGGAAAAAAGAATAAACATTTTGCTGAGGCCCAAGAGGCGTATAGAAAGGATGTAGAGCGTGCATTTGGAGTGCTTCAAGCACGTTTTGCAATTGTGCGAGGACCTGCAAGACCATGGGATCTTCAGACTCTTACAGATATTATGAAGGCTTGTGTAATACTACACAACATGATCATTGAGGATGAAAGAGATGACGGAGGAGAGCAAAACATTGATTATGAACAAATCGATAAAATCCCTCTTTCACAAGTGTCACTTGAACGTACACCTGACATCATGGAATTTATTCAACAACATCGCCGCATAAGAGATAGAGAAACTCATTCTCGACTCCAATCGGATTTGGTTGAGCACTTGTGGCAAATCTATAGCCAATCTTAGGTTGGAATAAGCAAATCTATAGCCAATCTGGAATTAATGAGAATGGACCTAAACACTAGGTTGGTTCTCATGATTACAACCTTTGCAGTAGCTTGTAAGTTTTTTTTTTTTTTTTGAACTGTTGTAGCTTGTAATTTGAATTTTTGGAAAGTCATGTGTTAGACATATTGATTTTGATGATTTTATTTATATTATGTTTTTTTATTTTGGTTGATGAATTCATTTGATCAAAATGTTATAAATTATCCATATGAATTCATCCTATTATTTTGTGGTTTCTGGAGGTGAAAATGAAGCCCAAATTCAACACAAAAGCAGCCACAAAAGGGCCCCAGATTCAGCACAAAAACAGTCACAAAACAGCCCCAAATTTAGCACAAAACAGTCACAAAACAGCCTCAAATTTAGCACAAAAACATCCACAAAAGAGCTCCAGATTCAGCACAAAAACAGTCACAAAACAACCCCAAATTCAGCACAAACACAGCCACAAAAGAGCTCCAGATTCAGCACAAAAACAGTCACAAAACAGCCCCAAATTCAGCACAAAACAGCCACAAAACGGCCCCAAATTCAGCACAAAAACAGCTGCAAAGCAGCCCCGAAACAACAGCAAAATAGCACTGAAACAGCAGCAAAATAGCTCCGAAACAATAGAAAAAACAGCAGCAAAAGTATCCGAAACAGCAGTAAAAACAACCCAAAAAATAGCAGTTCAGCTCAGTGTCATTCTGAAATAGAATAATCTTTGTACCATCAAACTCCAACAAGTAGAGCTTACAAAATGCCAATGTATTATATAGGCAAAGGTTACAAAATATACATAAACCTTACTTTAGTCAAAAGTCACAAAACAGAACCCATGTTTCTACATCATGAAACCGTATAGCACAAAAGGATCCAACTATTTCATCCAAACAAAATCTACCAAACTAACAGTCAAAAGTCACAAAAAACATAACAGCTTCATAAATTACTCGGAAATGTTGCTCTTTCTTCGACTCTCAATGATTTCCATTTGACGCTGATAATAGTATTCTTGTTGCATTGGGGACATCCCACTCGTATCCATCATCATGATTCTCTCTTCTTCCTTCAATTTCTCCAATTCAGCTTTTTCAACATGAATAATATATGATTTCTCAAGCATTTCAAGTTTTTTCTCAGTTCCTTTCTTTCTATCTTCTTTCATGTCAATTAGCAAGTCTACAATTGGGGAACTTGTAGTATCTTGACTCTTCAATTTTTTCGGCCTTTCTTTTTCTTTCTTCTTGCCAATTGGTCTCTCCAATTGTATATGCGCATCTCGTGAGATCTCATCTTCCTCTAGATTGACTAACTCTGGTGTTGAAGGTGAAGATGTGGAATTTCGACTCCTTTACACCAAGGGACTTTACAAACTAAGCTAGCCAAAACATTCAAAGAAACATAATTGCATCTATATTTTAAGCTTTTCTCCCATCTACGTTATTATTGCCTGGCCTTAACCTTTTTACAAATCCAAAACAAGCTAAAAAAAAGAATATACAACCCCTGGAAAGTCTACTCACAACTTTTACTAGAAGAAAGACATTAAATTTCCCTAAAACATATAATTTCAGGAGCTCCAACTATTTGACCTGGTAGTTCAAACATCAAATATATGTGAAAAACACAACTTTTTGAACTCTAACTATATAACCTAGCAGTTCATAGGCAATCCAAGTGAGGTTATACATTCTCCCTTTCCATTTCAAAGGTAACAAAGAAGAATAAGTTTTGACAATCTATGAAAATTATGCCTGGCATATACGTACTTCACCAAAAAAAAAAAAAAAATGCTAGCAAAAGGATGAAAATCAAGTCTTTACATAAATGTTTACTAAAATTAAGTCTTTACATAAAATCAATTATGAAAATCAAGTCTTTACATAATTGTTTTCTAAAATTTGAATTTTTTTCTTTTTTGAAAGGTGCTCATATATTGACCACATACTATCCATGACATCTCTCAAGTGGAAAAATGTGCTCATATATTGACCACATACTTATAAAATGCTCTAGAGTTGATTCTGTCATGCATGTTCTTGAAATAAAAGGAAGAAAGCAGATTTTCGATTATATTATAGGAAAACACATTTTTCAATTTATTTGTTGTCTAACTTGAACACACTTCCCCTTTATCAAACACTTGTGATACAATTTATTGATTCTGTCAATTTATAGGAAAACACCTTTTTCGATTCTGTCAATTTATTTTCTTTACCCAGTTTTAAAGATTTTAAAAATATACAAGTAATCTAAGCTTTAAAATATCAACATATATATGCATTCACTTTCATTGAGGCAATTTATCAAACACTTGTGATACAAGAATTTTGTGCATACAAATTTTCAAAGATGTTCAAACAACTTAATTCAATCAAAGAGGCATTGATGGTTCTCAAATAAAATTACAGACCCCAATTCATCCCATCTAATCCAAATCTAGAATACAGCAGCACAAAGAGAGAGAGAGAGAGAGAGAGAGAGAGAGAGAGAGAGAGAGAGAACCTGAGTTTCAGATATGGTGAAAGCAAATGCTGTGTAGTGGTTGCCGCTATGTAGTTTTGGCGCGGAAGAGAAAGAGGGTAGAGTTTGGCGGGAAAAAAAATAATAAAAAAATGAATAACGATGAACAGTAGCTCGTTTGTTGTAACGAGCTATTGTAGCATCCTCAAATTTTGGCGCGCTTGTAGCGAGATTGATGCGCCTGGTTTTTTGGAATTCATCTCGCTAGTTTAGCTGGAGAAGCTGTCTACCGAGTTTGATGAGGTTGCTCTAACATCCTCTCTTTTATCTTCCTCTAACTCTCTCTCTTTGCTATCCATTGCACCGATTGCCGCTGTCCACCCCCTGTGCCTCTCTATCTATCTATTTTTCTTTCTCTCACTCCTTTATTTCTCTTTCTCTCTCATTCATGGCATTAATCACGTGGTCTTTTACAATGGACAACTTCAGATTTGAGCGACGCCACATATATCTCAAAGATGTTCATTGCGGCTTAGATTTGGAAGGAGCTCTCCGTCACCGATCTCTCTCTAGATTTTACTGTTGTTATTTTTTTTTTTTTTTGGATTTTTATAGCCTTATTTTGAGTCATCTTTGAGCCCAAATATAAGTGAGACTCATACGTTTTTCGAGGTAGGTCCAAGTGATGACATGTTTTTTGTCACATGGCAACTCACATGATGAAAACGGATCGTCAAAACCATTTATGAGTGAATGGGAAGTTGACGTCGTTTTCGAGTTTGTGAAATGGAAAGTTGAAGACTCAAATGTAAGTTTCCTTGTTTTGGGTGTCCCACATAAAAACTTTAAGAGAACTTATATTAGTATATAAGCTTTAGGTTGACATACTTGGGGTGGGCCCTAAGGGGCACCCCAAATTTTGGAAGGTGAGGAGTTATAGACAAAGTAGGGTTGACCCAAATCCACCACACGCACGCCACCACTGCAGTCCGTCTGTCCGGTCGAGCCGGGTGCGAGTTGTGGGTCAGGTCTTAGCTTAATTTTTTAGACAAAATTTATTTGAATTTTTTCAAATTCTTGATAGAAAAATTTGAAATCCTAACAGATCTATTTAAACGTTTGAGCCAAATTTGAATTCAAAATTTTTCCCAGAAACAGTGCCTTTCCGGTCACCTCTCTTCTTCAGTCCGGTCACACCTGTTCGAAGGGTTGTCTACCTTTCTAAACAAACACCATATGGCCTATAAATACGAGGTCCCTCTAACAAATTCATTCATTTCAAAATTTTCCTTTCTTTCTTGCATATACTACATTGTTCTTCATATTAGTTCATAGAGAGTTGCAGAACACAGGTTTGGTTCGCCTAACAGATTGTTTGTAGTGCTGCTACAATCTGTGTAAGTGATCATTGTATTCTGGGAGATAAACGCCGATACTCTGTAAGCACCTGTGCAGCAGCAAATCTGTCTTAAGGACAGAGTGTCACATACTCGCCTTGATCATGGTTCTATTAGTTTTTCTGAAACAAAGAACTTTCTGTAAGTAATAATATTTTATTTGTTTCAGTTTTATTATTTGTTTTACATAGAAGATTGTTCCAACATTAAATACCACCACCACTACCACCACAACTCCATCGCCTACACCTTCCAGATCTTTGTGCAAATCTGGCGCTTCACCACCAACAATCGTGAGATCTAGATCCACCGCCGCCACTGTGAGATCCAGAGCCATCATCGTTCTCTTTGCGCTCTTCCTTAGCTTTTTATGGCACCCGATCATCTCCAAAATCGGTTAATTTTAGAAAAAATTCTTTAAAATAGTTTTGGAAACAATATATCAAACAAATTTGTATGTTTTCCAAAAAAAATAAAAACAAATAGGGCAATTGTCATGTTGGCTTCTAAAAAGCATTATGGCTATAATGATAAGGGTTTATATCTCAAATCTATAGAATTAAAATTACTTTGAGATATTAATTACATCAACTTCTTATATGCTATAACTACTGAAGTTGATATTTACAACTATAGTGGCGATGGATTTCATAATATTGTATATATTTTGTCAATTCTAGAGAACATTTTCATAATTGTATTTGTGCGTTTTTTACTCAGTCTCTTTGAGGATGACATATGATTTGGTGATGGAAGAGGAAAGTGATGTTGGATCTAGTGTGGCTTGGCGTTGGTTGCCTCTCAAAGAGACTACTCTTCTTCATTTTCCTCACTTTCACAATCTCTGATGATGATGACCATCTCATGATGATACATATTATTTGTATAAAATCATATCGTTGTGTTATTATTATTATTATTATTATTTAGATTAGATATCATTGCGTTATTCAAATTAGTTGTTTGTTGTTGTTGTTGATGATAATTATAACAGTAATAAAACATGTTGCAATTGATTAAAAAAACATAGGTCTAAAAGAATTTGTATTGGATCTATTCAATTTTGAACGGGCAGATTTCAAAAGATAGGGAAAAATATAACAAGTTTTAAACAGATAGATAGAAAAATTCACAAATTTTAAATAGATAAAGGGAGAAATTCACATATTTTGAACTGATAGGGGAAAAATTGAATAGATAGGGAAAAAACTCAACAGATAGATACAAGTTTGAATAGATAGAAAAGAATTTAAACAGATAGATATAAATTTAAACACACAAGCACACACACACACACACACACACACTGTAACGCCCTAATTTTCATGCCCAAATGATAATACAATAATCATGGTTCTTTTATGTAAAACTGAAAGTAAATCTTCACGCTTGCAATACATGATACAAATAATCCTCATGCAAAAATACATTCACCTCAAATCAAGATGACATAAACAAACAAATACCTTCATGGGTTTACAAGTTTCCAAGACTTAGGCCCGGTTACACAAATCGGTTATTCAAACCATACAAATATAGCCCTTGGCTTACAAAATAGAGTCACGCAAAGTGAGAGCATTGTACTCCTAACACACACATTTCCACACCATCAGTTGGGCGGAATCACCACGTCTTTTTCTGCACAATAATCCCGTAGGGTGAGCATAAAGCCTAGTAGGAAATTCTTAACAAAGTATATACGTTTTATACAAGTTTCAAAAGATGTATGCATATGCCATACTATGTCTTTTTGCAAATAAATTACATCTTCCTCTTTTAAAAATCATCATGCTCAATGATGCGATGCAATTCCATTGTTCAAAACTTAACAATTTCATTCAAGGGGCGGTAAATACAACTCTGGTAATCCTTTGGTCGGTGTCTGCAAGTAGACTATACAAGTACTACCAAATTGTCATTTTTACCGGTATTAACCGGAAGGCTTGACACCTATTCGCGCGACTTTCTAGTCTTTCACCAAGGACACTCAGGCCAACTTAATCAATTTCATCTACACCACCTATCGAGACTCACCATCGTACTTACCCCAAAACCATTTCATGAAAACCCGTTTCCAAATATTCTTTTCTCAATGCAAGGTTTTCAAATCAACATTCAAAGCTCAATGTAACCAAATGAATTGATGTGCCAATGCAACAATAATCAATACAATACAACAATTCTTCCATTTCCAATTCTTTCACACAATTCTACCATTATGATCAAAATTCTCATTTCTCCTTTCCATGCAATTTCACAAAATGAATAAATATACATTTATTCCAATTCATCTGAGGAATAGCACATCTTCCATATTTCGAGCATTTTCAACAAATTAGCTATTTCAAGACTAAATCAACATTTGAATAACAATTTTCAAAATAAACAACAACTCTCATATTTTCTCAAAAATTGTCATTTATACAATATAAACAAGAAATTTTTCAAACATCACTTATTTTGGGCAATCAAAATAGATATAACAATATCAACCATGGATTTTCAACTTCATATAAAATCCCCCATTTCTAGGTTTTTCTCACCAAAAACCATCAATCTTCAACATTTGAGAAAAATCTCACCAAAACCCTCTTTATTTAATCAACATAGTTTAAAATCCTCGATTTCTAATTTTAAAAAAGTAAACCCACTTTCGAAAATTACTCATCTTCTTAAATAAACTACCCATTTTCAAAACTAATCAAAGAATGATTTCAAAATCATTTAGATCTTGCAAAAAAACATATATATAACTCAAAGAAAATCTCTACCTCAAGTTTAAAGAAGAAATGAGTTGGAAACCCCAAAATCAACGACGATAAAACTCGATCTCCACCGCACACAACGTAGCTCTTGTCTAGACAACCAACTTTGATAAAGAGCTTAGATCTAAATCTCAATGGATTTGGAGAAATCAAAGATCTTGTGAGGTTTTTGGTAGGAAATGTAGAGAGAAGGAAGAGAGAATGTTTCTAGAGAGAGAGAGATACAGAAAAGTGACACTTAATCAGCCCAAAGGAGGAGAAAATAGAACAAAAATTCGGATCCACTTACCTCCCGTACGTGCGGCGCATGCTCCAGCACATGCGGGCAACACTTCCACATGTGTGACCCTCCTCTCCCCACACCTCAGCCGCACCTGCTTATTTAGCAGTGTGCTGCAAACCTTGCCCCTGAAACCCGCACATGCAGCCTCACACCCCGCATGTGCGGCCCTGACTGTCAGCCCAGAATTTCCTTGGTTCAGATGCTCCAGACCGACCTCGGACAAGCAACATCGAATGCATTTTGCATTTTTGTTTTGAGGGGCGCTGCCCCCTGGACCACCGCAAGCTGACTGGGCAACTCGACCCCGCCAGGGTGTTGCCCTTGGACCCGCGACGGAGCGCTGTCCCTTGGAGCCCCGCGAAGAAGCGCTACCCCCTCGACCCCCGACCGGCCCAATCGAAGTGGCAAAATATAAAAGGAGGATCGAAACCGGGATCGCTACACACACACATATATATAATTTAAACAGATAGTCAATAAAAAATAGGTTAACAGTAAGGGGTAAAATTAAAACAAAATGTCCTTCAAAACTAATAAAATGACTTCTCACCAAATCTAAAATTAATCAATAATTTTTTTTTATGACAGACTCACACGTCTCCAAACGTGACTAAATCATTCATGAGAGTAATTATTTATGTTGGCATTGTATCCAATCAGTATTAAATTGTTAAATAAATATATGATCCTAATAATAAGTAAATAGTGGATAAAATATAGTATTTAGAAAACTTAATATTCCTAACTTATTAGATAATTTCTGCACTTATAAGGGTCAGGCCCACCATTATTATCTAAAACTCCCTCTAGTTTTATTTTATTTTATTTTTATTTTTTATTTTTTATGTCAATTGAAAATAATTATAAATAAAAAATATTTTAATAACTAAAAAGTTAATAAAATCTAAACTTAATAATTATTACTAATTACATATAACCCGATAACAGTCAACACCTAAACCCAAGAAATAAACTACTACTATAACGGATACCGCATTAAACTTGAAAATCTCACACCAAAGTGTTACATAATCATTAAATCAAAATGTAAATATTTACGGAGCAGAGGATGCCATTAGACATTAACACAAAAGCAAAAAAAATTTAGATAGGATTTTTTTTTTTCTAGAGAAATTATCAATAAATTTTATTCAGTTTTGAAAATTGCGATCTTATCTTATCAAGTTTTAATATGGGAGATAACTAAGTCTTACTTTTTATAAATTATTCCCAAAATGTGCAATTCTATATTTTATTCTAATTTTACACTTCTTATTAAAATATGAACCAAAATTTTTATAAATAATTTTGATAAAATTTAAATTTAAAATATTTTGTACACTCGGTTTATAAATTCAATTTCAAGTTTTATTTGGTCAAAAGTTCAGGAACTCAAATACTTTGTCCATAAAAATAAGTTAAGATAAAATAATCAAAATACCCTCATGTATATATATATATATATATGCTCTATACCCAATCAAACCCTAACATCCTTTCTTTTTATCTTACTCTAACTCTCTCTTTGCTATCCATTGCGCCGATTGCCGCTGTCCACCCCCTATGCCTCTCTATCTATCTATTTTTCTTTCTCTCACTCCTTTATTTCTCCTTCTCTCTCATTCATGGCATTAATCACGTGGTCTTTTACAATGGACAACTTCAGATTTGAGCGACGCCACACATATCTCAAAGATGTTCATTGCGGCTTAGATCTGGAAGGAGCTCTCCGTCACTGATCTCTCTCTAGATTTTACTGTTGTTATTTTTTTTTTTTTGAATTTTTATAACCTTATTTTGAGTCATCTTTGAGCCCAAATATAAGTGAGACCCATACGTTTTTCGAGGTAGGTCCAAATGATGATGTATTTTTTGTCACATGGCAACTCACATAGTGAAAACGGATTGTCAAAACCATTTATGAGTGAATGGGAAGTCGACGTTGTTTTCGAGTTTGTGAAATGGAAAGTTAAAGACTCAAATGTAAGTTTCCTTGTTTTGGGTGTCCCACATAAAAACTTTAAGAAAACTTATTAGTATATAAGCTTTAGGTTGACATACTTGGGGTGGGCCCTAAGGGTTACCCCAAATTTTGGAAAGTGAGGAGTTATAGACAAAGTGGGCTAGACCTAAATCCACCACACACACGCCACCACTGCCGTCCGTCTGTCCAGTCGAGCCGGGTGCGAGTTGTGGGTCGGGTCTTAGCTTAATTTTTTGGACAAAATTCATTTGAATTTTTTCAAATTCTTGATAGAAAAATTTGAAATCCTAACAGATCTATTCAAACGTTTGCGCCAAATTTGAATTCAAAATTTTTCCCTGAAACAGTGCCTTTCCGGTCACCTCTCTTCTTCAGTCCGGTCACACCCGTTGGAAGGGTTGTCTACCTTTCTAAACAAACACCATATGGCCTATAAATACGAGGTCCCTCTAACAAATTCATTCATTTCAAAATTTTCCTTTATTTCCTGCATATACTGCATTGTTCTTTATATTAGTTCATAGAGAGTTGCAGAACACAGGTTTGGTTCGCCTAACAGATTGTTTGTAGTGCTGCTACAATCTGTGTAAGTGATCATTGTATTCTGGGAGATAAACGCCGATACTCTGTAAGCACCTGTGCAGCAGCAAATCTGTCTTAAGGACAGAGTGTCACATACTCGCCTTGATCATGGTTCTATTAGTTTTTCTGAAACAAAGAACTTTCTGTAAGTAATAATATTTTATTTGTTTCAGTTTTATTATTTGTTTTACATAGAAGATTGTTCCAACATTAAATACCACCACCACTACCACCACAACTCCATCGCCTACACCTTCCAGATCTTTGTGCAAATCTGGCGCTTCACCACCAACAATCGTGAGATCTAGATCCACCGCCGCCACTGTGAGATCCAGAGCCATCATCGTTCTCTTTGCGCTCTTCCTTAGCTTTTTATGGCACCCGATCATCTCCAAAATCGGTTAATTTTAGAAAAAATTCTTTAAAATAGTTTTGGAAACAATATATCAAACAAATTCGTATGTTTTCCAAAAAAAATAAAAACAAATAGAGCAATTGTCATGTTGGCTTCTAAAAAGCATTATGGCTATAATGATTAGGGTTTATATCTCAAATCTATAGAATTAAAATTACTTTGAGATATTAATTACATCAACTTCTTATATGCTATAACTACTGAAGTTGATATTTACAACTATAGTTGCGATGGATTTCATAATATGTTATATATTTTGTCAATTCTAGAGAACGTTTTCATAGTTGTATTTGTGCATTTTTTACTCAGTCTCTTTGAGGATGACATATGATTTGGTGAAGGAAGAGGAAAGTGATGTTGGATCTAGCGTGGCTTGGCATTGGATGCCTCTCAAAGAGACTACTCTTCTTCATTTTCCTCACTTTCACAATCTTTGATGATGATGACCATCTCATGATGATACATATTATTTGTATAAAATCATATCGTTGTGTTATTATTATTATTATTATTATTATTATTATTATTATTATTATTATTATTATTATTATTATTATTATTATTTAGATTAGATATCATTGCGTTATTCAAATTAGTTGTTTGTTGTTGTTGATAATGATAATTATGACAATGATAAAACATGTTGCAATTGATTAAAAAAACTTAGGTTTAAAAGAATTTGTATTGGATCTATTCAATTTTGAACAAGTAGATTTCAAAAGATAGGGAAAAATATAACAGGTTTTAAACAGATAGATAGAAAAATTCACAAATTTTAAATAGATAAAGCGAGAAATTCACATATTTTGAATAGATAGGAGAAAATTCGAACAGATAGGGAAAAAACTCAACAGATAGATACAAGTTTGAATAGATAGAAAAGAATTTAAACAGATAGATATAAATTTAAACACACACACACACTGTAACGCCCTAATTTTCATGCCCAAATGATAATACAATAATCATGGTTCTTTTATGTAAAACTGAAAGTAAATCTTCACGCTTACAATACATGATACAAATAATCCTCATGCAATAATACATTCACCTCAAATCAAGATGACATAAACAAACAAATACCTTCATGGGTTTACAAGTTTCCAAGGCTTAGGCCCAGTTACACAAATCGGTTATTCAAACCATACAAATATAGCCCTTGGCTTACAAAACAGAGTCACGCAAAGTGAGAGCATTGTACTCCCAACACACACATTTCCACACCCTCAGTTGGGCGGAATCACCACGTCTTTTCCTGCACAATAATCCCGTAGGATGAGCATAAAGCCTAGTAGGAAATTCTTAACAAAGTATATACGTTTTATACAAGTCTCAAAAGATGTATGCATATGCCATACTATGTCTTTTTGCAAATAAATTACATCTTCCTCTTTTAAAAATCATCATGCTTAATGATGTGATGCAATTCCATTGTTCAAAACTTAACAATTTCATTCATGGGCCGGTAAATACAACTCTGGTAATCCTTTGGTCGGTGCCTGCAAGTAGACTATGCAAGTACTACCAAATTGTCATTTTTACCGGTATTAACCGGAAGGCTCGACACCTATTCGCGCGACTTTCTAGTCTTTCACCAAGGACACTCAGGCTAACTTAATCAATTTCATCTACACCACCTATCGAGACTCACCACCATATTTACTCCAAAACCATTTCATGAAAACCCGTTTCCAAATATTCTTTTCTCAATGCAAGGTTTTCAAATCAACATTCAAAGCTCAATGTAACCAAATGAATTGATGTGCCAATGCAACAATAATCAATACAATACAACAATTCTTTCATTTCCACACAATTCTACCATTGTGATCCAAATTCTCATTTCTCCTTTCCATGCAATTTCACAAAATGAATAAATATATATTTATTTCAATTCATCCGAGGAATAACACATCTTCCATATTTCGAGCATTTTCAACAAATTAGCCATTTCAAGACTAAATCAACATTTGAATAACAATTTTCAAAATAAACAACAACTCTCATATTTTCTCAAAATTTGTCATTTATACAATATAAACAAGAAATTTTCCAAACATCACTTATTTTGGGCAATCAAAATAGATATAACAATATCAACCATGGATTTTCAACTTCATATAAAAATCCTCCATTTCTAGGTTTTTCTCACCAAAACCCATCAATCTTCAACATTTGAGAAAAATCTCACCAAAACCCTCTTTCTTTAATCAACATAGTTTAAAATCCTCGATTTCTAATTTTAAAAAAGTAAACCCACTTTCAAAAATTACTCATCTTCTTAAATAAACTACCCATTTTCAAAACTAATCAAAGGATGATTTCAAAATCATCTAGATCTTGCAAAAAAACATATATATAACTCAAAGAAAATCTCTACCTCAAGTTTGAAGAAGAAATGAGTTGGAAACCCCAAAATCAACGTCGATGAAACTCGATCTCCACCGCACACAACGTAACTCTTGTCTAGACAACCAACTTTGATAAAGAACTTAGATCTAAATCTCAATGGATTTGGAGAAATCAAAGATCTTGTGAGGTTTTTGGTAGGAAGTGTAGAGAGAAGGAAGAGAGAATGTTTCTAGAGAGAGAGAGATACAGAAAAGTGACACTTAATCAGCCCAAAGGAGGAGAAAAGAGAGCAAAAATTCGGATCCACCTACCTCCCGCACGTACGGCGCATGCTCCCGCACATGCGGCCAACACTTCCGCACGTGTGACCCTCCTCTCCCCGCACCTCAGCCGCACCTGCTTATTTAGCAGTGTGCTGCAAACCTTGCCCCTGAAACCCGCACATGCGGCCTCACACCCCGCACGTGCGGCCCTGATTGTCAGCCTAGAATTTCCTTGGTTCAGATGCTCCGAACCGACCTCGGACAAGCAACATCGAATGCGTTTTGCATTTTTGTTTTGAGGGGCGCTGCCCCTCAACCCCGCCAAAGGGCGCTGCCCCCTGGACCACCGCAAGCTAACCGGGCAACTCGACCCCCGCCAGGGTATTGCCTTTGGACCCGCAAAGGGGCGCTGCCCCTTGGAGCCCCGCAAAGGAGCGCTACCCCCTCGACCCCCGACCGGCCCAGTCGAAGTGGCAAAATATAAAAGGAGGATCGAAACCGATATCGCTACACACACACACATATATAATTTAAACAGATAGTCAATAAAAAATAGGTTAACAGTAAGGGATAAAATTAAAATAAAATGTCCTTCAAAACTAATAAAATGACTTCTCACCAAACTATTTAACAAATGATAGATCTCTCACTAATAAAAAATATTTGCTAGACATAATGCTTTATACCCTCTTTAAATTGGACTTTTCAACAATTTTTTCAAATATTCTTTAGTTGTTGAAATTAAGTATTTTTTCATAAACAAAAAAGGATAGTGTTCATCAATTATCCCACGTTTTGAGAAATATATTAATTTCCTACGGTATTATTTTATAGAGCTGTATTGATGAAATTTTAATAAAATATAATTTTTTTAATTGGTTACAATTTTTTTTCTCATAATTTGGCAAAAAAAAAATGATGAATCTCATTGTTGCTTATGATTTTGTAATATTCATAATTCTTACAATTAAACAACTATTCTTTGAAATTGCCCACATTAAATGAGAAGGATAAAATTAAAATAAATTACACAATTATTATGAAGAATTGAACTTTCCAGGAATATTTTATAAAAAACATAAAACTCAGTTCTCCAATATAAAACTTGATAAAAATTAATAATAATCTTGAATGCAAAATAGTAGTTATTAGTATTTTTTATTTTTTGGGGGCATATTCATGAATTTAGCAACGGTTTCTTCACTTTTCTCTCGCACTTGATCTGTAGAAATGGGCCAAAAAGGCCTGATGCGGCCTCGAGCTAGGCCCAAAACAGATTGAGCTACGTCAGGCTATATTACTATAATTTGACTAGTTGGGCCAAACAAAGGAGGGCTCGGGGTTAATTTTAAACGAAATAGACTGAGTAAAAGTTGATTTTATTTTATTTATTTATTTATTAGGATTTACGTATAAGTCTTAATAAATAAATTTATTATCCAATAAATCTTATGATAATTAATAATATTTTCATCAAACATTATTAAAAAAGTCACTAATTATTAATTTTCAATGATAGTTTAAAATTTTTATCATAAAAAATACAGAAAAATGTCACTCACTATAAACAATTATAAAAATGGTGACCAAAAAAGTTTTAATTTTTAGCAACATGCAAAAAATGTTACAAAAAATTATTTTTAACGACAATTTTACAAGGACTTATTTTTAATAAGACTTTATGAGAATTAAGTCAAACTATTTTTATCATAAAAAATACAGAAAAATGTCACTCACTATAAACAATTATAAAAATGGTGACCAAAAAAGTTTTAATTTTTAGCAACATGCAAAAAATGTTACAAAAAATTATTTTTAACGACAATTTTACAAGGACTTATTTTTAATAAAATTTTATGAGAATTAAGTCAAACTATTTGTAGTTTACCCTTTTTTTTTTCTTTTTTTTTTTTTAACGGGAATGATCTTTTTTACTCATTATTTGGGCTTTCTACCTGTTGTGTGGGCAAGACAGTGGAAACCTTGGGCTTTACCAGAATAGATTGCCAAAATGGGTCATTTGGGCCAATTTAATTAGACAAACTATATGGGTTGGACCCATGACCAATCTTAGCCATCAGCAAACCCATAACTAATTTTAGCCATCAACACTTCACAAAATTGTAATGCACAAAAAAAAAAATACCAAATCACAAAAATGTGTATCAAAAAATCAAATGTGGCTCGAATTTATTTTAGATGCGGGAATCACACTAATGAACGGCATATTAATATTTCTATGCACTTTTATGTGTACATAGCATTAAATTACAAACAATTTCTTTATTATTGTTATTATTATTTGAAATACAGTTTATATATTAGCATATTCAAAAGGAGGATGTGGATAGAAATATGGGCATTGTGCATTTTACTTCCGGGTCCAAACTAGCTCATGATGAAGCTTGACCTGGTGTCAAACATTGATATTGAATATGATAATTAAATTAATGAATTATAATTTATAATAACAAAGATTAAATATAACATATAAATCATACAAAGAAAATCTCAGAGTGAGAGAGAAAAATATTCAGTGTGTTTGGTTTCAATTTTTTGAATTCAATTTTTTGGAAATTGAATTTTTTATTCTTCGTATTTTTTTTATTTTTAGTGAATATTTTTTAAATTTTAAGTAATTTTTTTACTTTTTTAAATGCACCTTATTTAGATGTATCTAAAAAGTAAATATTTGTAAAAAAAAATGTTTTAAAAAATCAATAAATATACAAAAATACGAAAAATATATTGAATTCTTGTATTTTTTTATATTTTTGATATTTAGTGAATTTTCTAAAGATTTTTTTTTTTTACAAGTATTATATTTTTTAGGTATATTTATGTTAGGTATATCTAAAAATTAAAAAAGTTACTTAGAATATTAAAAAAATTTAGTGAAAACAAAAAATATAGAAAATGAAAAATTTTAATTTTCGGAAAGTGAATCCTAAAAATTCAAACCAAACAATCTTATTGTTATCCCAACAAATACATCAAATGTTGGTGTGGATAGATTTAAAACACTGACCTTCGAATGAGATTGAGAAAATGAATATGATATAGGAAATAGAAAGTTGACTATTTAATTTTTTAGTTATTTTAACGTGATTAAAAAAAATTGTGTTTGAAAAGTTAATTGACTTTTTTTTATATTTATTTAATAGTTTTGAGAAAAAAATAAAATGATTATAAATTTAATATCACATTTTATCTTATTAAATATTTAACCTATTTTACCTTTTAATGGACTATTTTAATCCAACCATCTTCTCGAATACTTTTATAATGGATAAAATAATCATACAGATTACATTAACAAAGCACAAAAAGGAAAATAAGATTCAAGCTCACAATTATTGAGGGATTAAAAAAAGAAGACATATATATATATTTTTTTAAAAATCTCACAATGCTTATCTAAGGAAACAATAGCAAGCACAAGCTTCTTCTTCTTCTTCTTTTTTGACGCTGTAAAAATATTAATAAAACAATGCTTCAAAAGAAGGGGATACAAGAATCTTCTCCCAAGTACAAAACTATCATGACCTTTCCCAAGAAAGGAAACAAAACCAGACTACACAACTCCTCTAAAATTCAATACAAGAGATGAAATCAAAAATCGGAACAACTATAACTATTCAACCCCTACACACCTTTACCCAGCAAGCAATACAAACCAGTACCATATTCGTTCTACTTTGAGAGTAACTTTGGGAGCGTGTTCAAGAAAAATTCAATAAGCACAGGCATGAAAGCTCCAGTTGGATCCCCCAAAAGAATACCAATTATTGTCCCAAGGAATGTGCTTAACGTCTTCAAAATCTCACCAAATCTCCCACCACTTCTATTTGTGGGTCAAGAATTCCTGGAACTGGGTTTGGAAATTGGAACAACTATAACTATTCAACCCCTACACACCTTTACCCAGCAAGCAATACAAACCAGTACCATATTCGTTCTACTTTGAGAGTAACTTTGGGAGCGTGTTCAAGAAAAATTCAATAAGCACAGGCATGAAAGCTCCAGTTGCATCCCCCAAAAGAATACCAATTATTGTCCCAAGGAATGTGCTTAACGTCTTCAAAATCTCACCAAATCTCCCACCACTTCTATTTGTGGGTCAAGAATTCCTGAAACTGGGTTTGGTGGTAATACAATTTGCATTTCTTGGTTGTTCATGGCTGGCTCAAAGTACTCAAACCTTTTGCCATACTTTCTAAGCGCCTTAGTGACTTTGTACGGATCTCCAGTAACTAAAATGGATGCCTTGTGTTTTTCTGCATCTCTGTCTATTTGCTGCACTTCAAGAAATTTTTCCAGTTCAACCAACATTTTGTCGCAGCCCTTGCAGGAGCAGCAATTAATCTCGAGGACACCAGTCTGCTGAACAGCCATTGTGCCGGAAATTCAAAATGGCAATCAAAATTAACCTCCTCTTTAGGAAAGCAGTTGCTGTTGGCAAAAAGAGTGAAGGATTATTGAGACAAAGCTAGCCAAGAAGATATTTCTTCACATTTTAATTATCTATATGCTATTTGAATAATTTCACTCTACAATAAAATGGCCACACATGATTTTGGCATTTTTTTTTTTTTTTCACTTTAACTCTATACCATTATAACATAATTTGGTGTTAAAAGTGCAAATTTGTCAAAATTAACTTACTGTGGAATAGCAACAAGAAGCCACAACATCAACAAAAACAACTATAAAATAAATTTCCATCTCACAATTCTTTAGCTTTAATCTATATCCTTTTTTAAGAAATTCTCACTTACCAAAATATAAAATTATGATGTAATGTATTTCATCTATGGCATAGAGTTAACAAGTCTAATTACCGATGAAATTAAAATAATCTCATAATTAAATAAGCACAACGGTTAATCAAATCATGATGATAGCATGTTTGCAAGGAATTTAAACAAATTCTAGCCTAGATTTCTTAGTTCACAAAATCTAAAAGGCAGGAATATTGGAGGCCGTTAGTTTCTGAACAGGGGTAAAATCTTTCGAGTATTCTATATGATTCATGCTATGTATATCACCGATTTTTTTACCTTCATATAAAGGGTGGATACAATGGAAGATATTATTTGCATTCATTTTTTTCTTTCATTACTGTTTTTCCAAACAAGAAACAAACTATGAACATGGTGGTCATACAAAATAATGACAAAAAATTGATGATCAAATGCAAAAACTTCCAAATATATTATAGAACAAAGCATTGGAGTAGTTTCCTTTCTATTCATGAGCTTGCAGTAAAAACACCAAAAATACACCCAAATCTCTATTCTCAAAGTGATACAAACATAATTCATACATATGAGACCTGGGTTTCACAGAAACATATACATGGACAAATATAATACAGACATAACGCAAAAAAATAAAAGAGAAAAAGACAGAGATACATATATAAATTCATACATATATACAAATCAACTGTGGGTAAAAACACAATAGATCTAAAATTTTGTATGGTTTGATGAATGAGGAAAGTGGGTTAAATTTAAAAGTCATTTAATTGGAGTTTTAGCACTTAAACAATTTTATGGGAATTCTTGGAAAACAAAATGGAGTAACAATATTCAAATTTTTGAGTTGTGCATTTTATATAATAATAGTAAACATACAAGCATATGTGAACAAATGCATACAAATACACTAATAAACATAAACCCATACGAGATTGGGGATTTAGAATCAGAGATTGGATGAGAGGGAGAGTAAGAGACTTGGAATTCAGTGAGTGAGACCTAGGTAGGTATAACGTGGAATTCTTCGATCTGGGTAGGCCAAGATTGAGACAAAGATTCAAATTTGTGAGTTGTGCATTTCATATAATAATAGTAAACATACAAGCATATGTGATCAAATGCATACAAATACACTAATAAACATAAACCCATATGAGATTGGGGATTTAGAATCAGAGATTGGATGAAAGGGAAAGGGAAAGGGAGAGGTTGGGGGTTTAGAATCAGAGATTGGATGAAAGGGAAAGGAAAGGGAAAGGGAGAGGGAGAGTAAGATACCTGGAATACAGTGAGCGAGACTAAGATTGAGGGTTCGTCGAGTTGTCTGTAAAGAGAGTCTGCTTTGGAGGATTATTTTATAGAGGAGATGGATGGGAAGTGAGCGCGTGTTTGGATGTCGGTTTCTCCTTCATCTTCTACCTGCCACCTGCAGTGGTCAAATTCCAATTTGCATGCACCGACCGTCCCATTTTTTATTATTTTATCTTCGTGTCCACGGCACCCCAAGGCAGGCAGCATCTTAGAGCATCATCAGTATCTTTAATATGATAAAAAATTAAAATATAGCTATTAAATCACTAAATTTTTTTACTATCAGTCTTAATAAAAAAAAATTAAATTTACTACTGTAACTCTTCTGATGAAATCCGCTCAGATGTCTAACTGGTCAACTAATCAAATGGCAATTTTTTTTTTCTTCATTTCCTCTAATTTTACCTTTTATAAAATATGAGAATTGTTTGGTTAATAGCTAATCAATTTAATTATAAAAAACAAATAACAAATATTTTAATAGGATTAAGTTAAAATAGAGCGTTTGATACAGTGGACGATTAGCTAAAATAGAAAAAATGACTTTTTAAAATTAGCTAAAATAGGAAAATGACTTTTTAAGTTATAATTTGATTAAAATTTTGAAGAGCCTGATACTGATGCTCTTAGCGGTGTTTTGTGAAGTGGGTCAAAAGTCACTTATCAGCTTTTAACCTACTTCCTTCTCTCATAAAAAAGTTAAAAAGTATTTTTTAACTATCTTCTCAAAACACTTCTTAGGTTAGGATCCACTCTAACGGATCAAATTAAGAGAAGCTAATCCATCCATTTAAACTATCGGACTTATATTTAAATAATAAAAAATTAACATACTATCCATGCTACACACAAGATAAAATAATATATTATTTAATAAAAATATGATAATTATATTTAATTTTTTTTATATAATGTAAAATAAAAATTAAATAGAAATTAGTCAATCGAAATTTTCTTAATTGTTTAAAATTAAAAGAATCAAAAAAATTAGTATAAGACATTAATCATAACACTTTTCACTAAAAATCTCGTTTTGCTTATATAAATTGGAGTATACTCCACTTTATCTAAGTGAAACAATTCACTTTTTTTAAGTGAAACAATTCACTTTTTCCTTCTTTTCCCGATGTGAAATTGTAAAATAAAAGTTAAATATAAACTAACCAATGGAGATTTTCTTAATTGTTTAAAATTAAGAAAATTCAATAATTTTAGAATGAGAATTTGAACATTTTTTAAGGCTTCTCCCTTAAAACTCGCTTTATAAGATTCATTTTATATAAGTGAAGTAACTCACTTTTTATTTCTTTTCTCGATATGGGATTGTAATACTTTATATAAGTGAAACAACTCACTTTTTTTTTTCCGTCAATGTGGGATTGCAATTATTTTTAAGTAAAATATTATGAGAGTTTCAAAATCTCATACAAAATTATTTTTACAATAAAAACTATATGAGATTGTAAAATAAAAGTTAAATGGAAGCTAGTCAATGGAAAAATTTTTAATTGTTGAAAATTAAAAAAATTAAAAAAATAATTATGAGATATTGATCATAGGGCTTCCCATTAAAAATCTCATTTTATTTATATAAATGGGAGCATAAGATTCACTTTATGTAAGTGAAACTTTTTCTTTCATTTTCCGATGTGGGATTGTAAAATAAAAAGTAAATAGAAGCTAGCCAACAGGAATTAGAGAGACATAGTTTAGGTTGGTGAATTCATCATACTAGATCATTTTATAAACTCATATGCGTATTAAAAAAATAAAATAAAATAAAATTCAGTCTAAAATAATGTTCATGTGTTTTCAATGTAATTATCTTTAATAAAAATATATGATCTATTTATAAAATTATATACATTATTTATTTTTAAAAATTAAATATAATAAAATTACGTGATTATAAATGATAGTCTAGCTCAAAATAAATCGAACTTTAATTTGTTCAAAATATTGCTAATAAAAATTGAAAATTGATAATGTTGTCCGTCCCGGGTGGATGGGTCGGCCTGGTCCAGGCTCTTAGAGTTCCGGTTCAGGGTGATGATTCCGTCAAATGACCTGTAAGCAAGTCCAAAGGAGAACGAGGCAGTCCCCCAGTGAACCCTCCGGTGAGAGAATTAGCAGTGGAAGAAGGAAATGTAGAGAGAGAGAGAGAGAGAGATAAGAAGCTTAACCTTCCTCGTGTCTTTCTATTCTTGCTTATATCCTTTGGTAATTATTTCACTATCCTTTGTGACGTGCCCCCCTTCCGCCGAAAGCCTGTACCGTAGCTTATCTTGTTCAGGGTGAGGGGGCTCTGTTCTGACGGGGAGGTGTTGTCGTAATAAATGTTGTGATGGGCTGCATTAATGGTGATGTGCTGTGGTAATAACTCTGCAGATCTTTGTCTGCTGATGTGGCCTGTGTTCCACCTGCCATGTGCCCGAATGCCATTGGCCCCCCATGCCTAGCCGCGAGGGTGGCCGAGCGGGAGGGGTCGACCGTGAGGCGTGCAGACCGCGAGGGTGGCCGAGCGGGAGGGGTCGACCGTGAGGCGTGCAGACCGCGAGGGTGGCCGAGCGGGAGGGGTCGACCGTGAGGCGTGCAGACCGCGAGGGTGGCCGAGCGGGAGGGGTCGACCGTGAGGCGTGCAGACCGCGAGGGTGGCCGAGCGGGAGGGGTCGACCGTGAGGCGTGCAGACCGCGAGGGTGGCCGAGCGGGAGGGGTCGACCGTGAGGCGTGCAGACCGCGAGGGTGGCCGAGCGGGAGGGGTCGACCGTGAGGCGTGCAGACCGCGAGGGTGGCCGAGCGGGAGGGGTCGACCGTGAGGCGTGCAGACCGCGAGGGTGGCCGAGCGGGAGGGGTCGACCGTGAGGCGTGCAGACCGCGAGGGTGGCCGAGCGGGAGGGGTCGACCGTGAGGCGTGCAGACCGCGAGGGTGGCCGAGCGGGAGGGGTCGACCGTGAGGCGTGCAGACCGCGAGGGTGGCCGAGCGGGAGGGGTCGACCGTGAGGCGTGCAGACCGCGAGGGTGGCCGAGCGGGAGGGGTCGACCGTGAGGCGTGCAGACCGCGAGGGTGGCCGAGCGGGAGGGGTCGACAGCTAGGCGTGCCGACCAGGACGGCGCGAGGCTCAAAAAGAGAGGGGGTAGGGTGGGGCCATGTAATGATTTGAAATGGAAAGGACAGGGGAAGGGGAGGGGACAGTGCATCGTGGCCATACACGTGGTAATATCGTGGGGGAAATGAAGCGTTGGAGCAGAAATGAAACGATAGGTCACGAGGGGGGTTTTGAAAAGGCGGTTTTGGCGGTTGATTTGAAAGGTTTTGAAACGGGCGAAAATTAATGTGGATCCATGGAATTCGGGTAAACTGTGGGTTTTTGGTAGGATGCACCTCACCTACCTTTTTACAAAAACTCAAAATATCCAAGTGTTAATTCCTTCATTGCGTACGACACACCTGTGTAGCATTTTCTCAACTTCCTTACTCCTGCGTCAGAAGTGATTTGTAAGCAAACCCTAAAAATGGCACAAAAAGAAGTAGTCAATGTGAGGGTGGACCCGCTGGGAGACGATGATGCGGCGGAGTTAGCAGCGCGATATAGGACGGAGACACGGATGGTAGGGGCGGGGGTAGGGGAACCGGTGGGAGAATCGCAGGCGTCAGCCCTGATATTGGCTCCAAAGCCACTAAGCCAGGTAGAGCCAGATCAGTGGCACACTAAGGCGGACAAATCCACACTCACGGCGGCGGATTTGGAGGTTATCAGGGAACGATACCAGATTCCGGCGGAGGTGGAGTTATTGCTGCCAACATCAAGGGAAAGGCCGTCTACTACTAGGCCAGGGGAGTTTTCCCTGTACGAGGAGGCGCTAAAAGGTGGGCTGAGGTTGCCATTGCCCCAAGTGGTGGTTGACGTGCTGAATCGCCTGGAGGTGACGCCGGGGCAATTGATGCCCAATGCATGGAAGATTCTGCTGGCCTGTGCGAGTGCGTGGCCCAAGGCGAATGGAGGGGAGGCCATGACGGTAGACGAGTTCTTTTCGCGTTACAAGGCGTCGGGGCAGCAAGAAACTTGGGTCACCCTACAGGCGGTGATGGGGAGGGGATTGGTGGCGGGGCTGCCGACATCGATCAAGGGGTGGCGGCCACGGTGGTTCTACGTGTCTGCTAATGGGGGAGTGGGGGTGCGCACCATCTGGAAGGTGCCAACTAGGTCGATGGAGTCGAGACTGGGGGTAATGGCGGAAGAGAGGGTGAAGAGAGTGAAGGAGTGGAGAGAGAGAGAGAAGGCAGATGGGACGAGCTTGTTCAACCGTCCGCATTGTTTGAGGCGGGGCTGGGACCGCAGCCGAAGGGTGGGGACCTCGACCGAGCAGAATTGGAGGCGAGAAGAAAAGCTCAGGAGGTAGAGGATCAGGCCGTTCTGGCCAAGGCCACGAAGTTGAAGGAAGCGCGAGGAGACCGACCGCCTCAACCGATCGCGCGGGAGAGGATCCGACCGCGCCCAAGGCCGTTGGGGGGAAAAGACTTGAGCAGTTTTGAGCCGTGGCCGCCCCCCGTAGACCCTGTAAAAGAACAGGCCAGAAAGGAGGGGAAGGCTCTAAAAAAGAAGAAGAAGAAGAAGAAGAAGAAGAGTGCCCCAGAGGAAGCCGCAGATGAGTCTGGGGCCAAGAGGGCTAAGGTGGCCCCAACTGAGGTGGAGGTCCCTGTGGCCAAGGATGCCCTAGAGGTGGTGGAGGTCATCCCAACAGTGGAGGTTGTGGAGATTGCTCCAACAGTGCAAGTAGAGGTTGGGCTGACTGAGGCGGCGCCGAGCGGAAGGGAGCAGGTCTAGAAGGGGCCTGCCCTCCAAGAAGGAGGGGTCCGCCTGGCTACGGCAATCTATCATGTGCGCGCGGTAGCTGGAAGGTTGGAAGGAGAAGAAGGCCCAGCTAGGGCGGGGGCAGACCGCTTGGTGAAGATTATGGAGGAGACAGCTCTGCGCGCGGCATCAGGATATAATGAGGCTGACCTACTGAGGGGGTTATGCTCCGCCCAAATGGAGGTAACTACCTTGGCAGGGGCCCTTTTTAGGAAGGCAGGGGCTGCCAAGTTAAAGGCTAAAGAGGCCAAGGCCCAGTTGGCCAAATTGAAGAAGGACAGTGCCGACTGGAAGACTGCCCATGCTGATCTGCCAGCAGTCAAGTAGGAGCTGGAGGACACACGCCGTAAGGTCGTGTCGCTCGAGTTCCAACTAGCTGGCGAACAGAAAAAGTTGGAAGAGTCTGAAAGGGCCTACGCCGTTGCGGTCGAGCAACATGAAGAGGCCATGAGTAGCAATGAAGAGCTGGTCAGGCAAAAGGATGAAGCAGATTCCAGAATTGGAGATCTGTTGAAAGAGTTGGGGGAGGAGTGCGCCAGAGCAGAGAAGGAGAAAGGGAGGCTTCTGAGGGAGTGGGAAATAGAGAAGGCGAAGGTGATGGCGGAGCTGGAGATTCTGAAGAAGGGGGTGGAAGAGGAGAGGGCGGCGGCGGCTGCTAAAAGGAGGGCCCTGCAAAGAGAGCTGGACGAAGAGAGGGTGAAGGCAGTGTCTGAGAGGGCGGCCTACCCTGATCTGTGCGTCGCAGCAGTGGAGCAATATAAAGGGTCCCCCGAATTTCAGATGGTGGTAGACGCCGCTGTCGCTAGGAGTCTGGCTAGGCAAGAGTCTGGGGGAGTGGGCCCATCAAGGAAGACTGCTGGAGGTAGGACAAAGGCAAAGGTGATTGAAAGCTTCCAGCAGTCAGACTTCTACAAGCACAAAATGGCCAAGTTCTGGGACAGCGGTTGGAAGATGTTCAAGCGCAGAGCTGAAGAGCTGTTCCCACACTTGGACCTGAGTAGTGTAACGATAGGTGAAGATGATGTGGCCCAGACCCCCCTGGACGAAGGCGTTGAAGAAGAAGATCTGGCGTCTAGCGAGGAGGAGTAGCCAAGGAGGAGAAGAGGTGGGCGTGCTCTGTGTTTTGTTTTTGTTTTTTTTTTGTAATGGACTTGTGAACACATTGTAAAGGAATAAGTGGATGGATGAATGTATAAAGAATTTAATTGTAATGAATTTGTGTATAAAGTTTATTTTGTTTACGCTGTTAGTTGAATTTTGTTTATTTTGTTTATTTTGCTTATGTTGCCAAAAATGAATGAAGTGTTGTTATAAAAACTGGTCATAAAGATTGGGTCAATAAAAATATCGTGTAAAGTAAAAGTTAAAAGTTCCTCCTTGCAGAGTGTGATTAGAGTTGTATGAAAATTGAAAGGATAATTGAAAAATTGGAGTAGGGAATTGTAGAACATAATATTAAGCACGGATGAAGAATCCGCGGATGAGGGCAAGAGGCAGGTTGCAAATTGTAACTAAACAGTTAATTGTAAACTGGGTGAGGTGGCAAATAATCTGATTAGTAAATGAAATACGTGAGAGCATGTTTGGAATTTAACTAGGTAAAAACGTGGTCCTGGGATTGTGAGTAAGCTTCAAAATGTGACTAAGTGTTAAAAATGTGTCCTCTGGCTTTGAAGTGCTCAGTCGGCTTTGAGGCTTTGAGGTGCCGGTCTGGCCGAGCCAGGTGCTCGGTCTGGCCCGAGAGGCTTTGAAGTGCTCAGCCTGGCTGAGGCTTGAGTGCCGGTCTGGCCGAGGCTCCAGGTGCTCCGGTCTGGCCGAGGCTTTGAAGTGCTCAGCTGGCTGAGGCTTTGAGTGCTCCGACTGGCGGAGGCTTTGAAGTGCTCAGTCTGGCTGAGGCTTATTTGAGGCTCGGTCTGCCGAGCTCTTCATGCTCAGTCTAGCTGAGGCTTTTTGTGCTCACTCTGGCTGAGGCTTTAGGTGACTTGGTCTGGACGAGCTCTTTATGCTCAGTCTGGCTGGGCCTTTTTGTGCTCAGTCTGGCTGAGGCCTTAGGTGCTCGGTCTGGCCGAGGCTTTGAAGTGCTCAGCCTGGCTGAGGCTTTGAGTGCTCCGACTGGCGGAGGCTTTGAAGTGCTCAGTCTGGCTGAGGCTGTGAAGTGCTCGGTCTGGCCGAGGCTTTGAAGTGCTCGGCCTGGCCGAGGCTCTGAGTGCTCGGTCTGGCTGAGGCTTTGAGGTGCTCAGTCTGGCTGAGGCTTTGAAGTGCTCGGTCTGGCCGAGGCTTTGAGGTGCTCAGTCTGGCTGAGGCTTTGAAGTGCTCGGTCTGGCCGAGGCTTTGAGTGCTCAGTTTGGCTGAGGCTTTGAGGTGCTCAGTCTGGCTGAGGCTTCGAAGTGCTCAGTCTGGCTGAGGCTTTTGAAGTGCTCAGTCTGGCTGAGGCTTTGAAGTGCTCGGTCTGGCCGAGGCTTTAGGTGCTCGGTCTGGCCGAGGCTTTGAAGTGCTCAGTCTGGCTGAGGCTTTGAGTGCTCCGACTGGCGGAGGCTTTGAAGTGCTCAGTCTGGCTGAGGCTGTGAAGTGCTCGGTCTGGTCGAAGCTTTGAGTGCTCAGTCTGGCTGAGGCTTTGAAGTGCTCGGTCTGACTGAGGCTTTGAGTGCTCAGTCTGGCTGAGGCTTTGAGGTGCTCAGTCTGGTTGAGGCTTTGAAGTGCTCGGTTTGGCTGAGGCTTTGAGTGCTCAGTTTGGCTAAGGCTTTGAGGTGCTCAGTCTGGCTAAGGCTTCGGAGTGCTCAGTCTGGCTGAGGCTTTGAAGTGCTCAGTTTGGCTGAGGCTTTGAGGTGCTTAGTCTGGCTGAGGCTTCGAAGTGCTCAGTCCGGCTGAGGCTTTTGAAGTACTCAGTTTGGCTGAGGCTTTGAAGTGCTGCAAGTGAAAATGTCATGGGAGCTACATACAGACAGTTGAATTGTGAAAGCTGAGATCTGCAGTCGGAACTTGCATTATGTATTAAAAAGGGAAATACAATAATATTGACAATACAAAAGTATGAACTTATTGATAGTAACGCTTCAAATGTTCCGCATTCCAAGGATGGGGCAGGTCTCGGCCTTCCATGTCTTGAAGTCGATAAGTGCTTGGTCGTGGTCGGGCTTTCACAACGTAGGGCCCCTCTCATTTGGCTGCCAGTTTGCCCTCGGTTGGATTCTTTGTGGCAAGAGTCACTTCTCGTAAGACCAGGTCCCCCACGGAGAACTCTCGTGGTCGAACTCGGCGGTTGTAGTGTGTTCTCATTTTCTGCTGGTACGAAGCCAATTTGACAGCAGCAGTCTCTCTGAGCTCTTCGACGAGGTCCAGGTCTGTTCGATAGAGCTCTTCGGCTGAGGCCAGATCCGGATGTAAAACCCTGGGAGTGGGCAGACCGACTTCGACCGGAATAACCGCCTCAGCGCCATATGTTAAGCGAAAAGGGTTTCCCCAGTGGGAGTGCGAGCAGTGGTTCGGTAAGCCCAGAGTACATTTGGTAGTTCTTCAGCCCAAAGGCCTTTAGCAGCTTCGAGCTTAGTTTTGATGATTTTCAGAAGGGAACGGTTGGTGACCTCAACTTGGCCGTTTGCTTGGGGGTGACCGGGGGAAGAGAAACATGCTTGAATCTGGAGATCTGCACAAAATTTTCTGTACTTCGCGTTATCGAATTGTTTTCCGTTGTCAGAGATGATGGCTTGAGGGATGCCAAATCGGCAAATGATCGATTGCCAGATAAACCTGGTGGTGTTCCGCTCGGTGATTGTGGCAAGGGGTTCAGCCTCGACCCACTTGGTGAAGTAATCAATGGCGACAATTGCGAACTTGGTCTGGCCTCGACTGGTGAGAAGTGGACCAACCAAGTCGATCCCCCACTTGGCAAACGGATAAGGGCTGCAGAGTGTGATTAACTCCGTAGGAGGAGCATGGGGGATGTTGGCGAAGCGTTGACATTTATCGCATTTGCGCACGAAGTTGGTCGCATCCTGATTAAGAGTTGGCCAAAAATATCCAGTACGGAGTATCTTCTGGGCAAGGGACCTGCCACCTGAATGATTACCACAAATTCCCTCATGGATCTCCTACATTACATAAGTTGCTTGAGCTGGATTGAGGCACCGTAGATATGGCCGGGAGAAACCGCGCTTGTACAATATACCGTCGACAATGATGTAATTGGACGCTCGGGATCGGACTTTGGCAGCCTGCTGTTGGTCATCTGGGAGTGCTCCTGTGGTCAAGAATAGGAGAATGTCGGATGCCCAAGGAATGGGTTTGTTTTGGATGTATTGTACAGCTTGCAGGTCGGGTGAAATGGCCGGGTGGTGTAGATATTCGACGTGGACATCATGGCTGAGAGTAGGATGGTGAGCCATCTCATCTGCTTTGTAGTTTTCCGCCCGAGGCATGTGCCTGATGTGGAAGGTATTGAAGAGGCGAGCAAGGGGGAGTGCCATGTCCCTGTAAGCTCGCATCGTGTCTTCCTTGGCATCAAAATCCCCCGTCATCTGACCGACGACGAGCTGGGAGTCGCTGAATACTCGGAGGTGGCTGACCCCTATGTCCTTGGCAAGGTGGAGTCCTGCTATCAATGCTCATACTCGGCTTCATTGTTGCTTGCTTCAAATAAGAAACAGAGGGCACATTTGAAGTAGTCGCCCTCAGGGGAGGTGAGGATAAGGCCGGCACCACTTCCTTCTCTTCGAAATGAACCATCGACATTGAGAGTCCAAGAATGAAGATCTTCTGGCTCTGTTGGAGTTGGTGGGGGCGGAGGTGTAGTGGTTGGGGTCGGCTTGGTGAATTCCATGATGAAGTCAGCTACAGCCTGCCTCTTGATTGCTGTCCGAGGGCGGTAGGAGATGTCGAACTGGCTGAGTTCTACGGACCACTGCATCAGTCTACCTGAGAGTTCTGGTTGCTGCATGACCTTTTTCTAGGGCTGGTCGGTGAGGACCACTATGGAGTGGGCTTGGAAGTATGGGCGGAGTCGTCTGGAGGCAATGACCAAGGCCAGGGACAGTTTTTCTAGCAAGGGGTAGTTCTGCTCCGCGCCCCTAAGAGCCCAACTGATGTAATAGACCGGCCGTTGAATTGTGCCATCTTCTCTGAGGAGAGCTGCACTGACTACAGTTCCCGATACTGCTAAGTAGAGGAAGAGGGGTTCGCCTGTGATTGCTTGGGAGAGAAGGGGAGGGTTGGCCATGCATTGCTTTAACTGTTGGAAGGCCTCTTCGGATTCAGCTGTCCATTCAAAAGTCTGCCGAAGAACTTTGAAGAAGGGCAAGCACTTATCTGTTGCACGAAAAATGAAGCGGTTGAGGGCCGCCACTCGGCCGGTGAGTCTTTGAACCTCTTTGACCGTCCTAGGCGACTGCATCTCAACCAAGGCCTTGATCTTCTCAGGGTTAGCTTCGATGCCGCGCTGACTGACCATAAAGCCCAAAAATTTGCCAGACCCTACGCCGAAGGCACACTTCTCTGGGTTGAGCTTCATCTGGTACTTGCGCAAGGTGGCGAAGGTCTCACGTAAATCAGCAAGGTGATCGGAGGAGTATTTGCTTTTGACTAGCATGTCATCGACGTAGACTTCCATATTCCGACCAATTTGGTATTGGAAAAACGGCATTAACCAGCGCTGATAAGTGGGCCCCACATCTTCATCCAACGGCATTACACCAATAGTGGTGGTACCTCGGCGTAATAACTGATGGTGCTCCGATCAGATGTGTGCATCAGGATTTTGGTTGTACCAGAGAAGGCATCCATGAAGCTAGCATTTGATGAACCGGCCGTGGCGTCGGACAGCGATCTATGCAAGGGAAGGGGTAGCTGTCTTGGGACCAAGCTCGGATTTCAGGTCAGAGTAGTCGGACACACAAAGCCGCCATTGCTAATTGTTTTTTGGGACGAGACCACGTTGGGACAACCACCTAGGGGTAGTCCACATTTTTATGCATTGGCCTCGATGAGCTTGTCAACTGTCTGCGGGCTATATTAAGAGTGTTGCGCTCCCGGATGAAAAATGCGTTGCTTCTGGCAGATGGGTCGAAATGGGGTTCGTTGCTGAGCGGTGGGGTTATGATAGGAGGGGTCGATGGCTTGGCATTGTCAGAATGTCCAGGCAGAATACATCTCTGTGCATCGGATCAGGAGAGCAGTAAGGTCGGCCTTGGCTGGGAAGGTAATTTGGCTGCCATTTTTGGCGGTTTTGATTGGTTGTGTGGGTCAATGTAACTTCAACAAGGTTCCTTCTATGGGTTCACCCTCTGACCGCTCGTCCTCGTCTCGACGTCAAGCCTTTGATGATCATGCCTCTTTTAGCTTGACTTCTTTGAAGTGAGGCGACAATAACACTCCCTGGGCCACGCATTGTTTCCTTTGACAGTTCCGACACCGAGATCGGTAGGAAATTGATAGCCAAGATGATATGTGGATGTATGGCTTGGAAGCGTTTGGGCTGTGCGGCCAATGGATGTTGTAAAGCAGGGGCAGCGACCACAAGAAAGGTGCAACTTAGTGGGTCTACCGCGGGTGCATCCGCCAATGGTAAAGGTAGATCGATGGAGCTGATGGAGGGTCCACGGTCGCGGTTGGAGCGCCGACCAGAGCGTTTGGAGAAGGGGAGACAAGCTTCTTCCCCAAATCTTACGTCGGCGGGAAGCAATGAGGAGATGATGTCTGAAGAGAAAACCTGTCGTCTGTCATGAGGACTCGTCTGACCTTGACGTTGGAGAGGATGACGGAAATGACAAGGGGGTATCATGTGGGTAACGGACTCCTGCACACGTCGGTGTCGGTTGAAGGTGATGGGTTCGATCCATTGTTTTGACGTTTGGAGTCGTGTCCACCGTCGCCACTGCTTTGTCTGACCCTGCGCTGGATTTTTCTGAGTTCTGCCTTCTGAGCCGAGCGGGATGGTCCCCCGCAAGCAAGACTGCCTGAAATAACTCGGATTTCTCCGACTGGTGGAGGGGGATTACCTGGAGGCCGAGGCTGTGGTAGTGGGCGATCGTGGCCTTGGTTAGGTGGGGCTTGATTGCGAGGTGGTGTGTGTCGGCGATTGTTCCTGGGAAGGTCGGTTCTTTGCCTCTATGGAGGGGGGGTGTCTGTGAATCGGCTGAGGCGGCCTTGGCGTATGAAGGTCTTGATCTGACCTTTGAGGTTAATACACTCGTCGGTGGTATGGCCATGGTCTTGGTGGAAACGGCAGTATTTGGACTGGTCTTTCCGAGTGGAAGGGTTTCGTGAGGGTAGGGGCCACTTGAGGGGGTAGTCCCGCTGGATCTGATTGAGGACGTGCTCCATGGGGGAGTTGAGAGGTGTGTACCGCTCAAACCGACCGGGCGATCGGGTCGGAGTCGACCGGTCGGCTCGGGGGGGTCGGTCATTATAGTGGGGTGTTTGGCTATTATACTGGGCGGTTCTGGGTTCAGAGTCTTTCCTCTTGTCTCTGGGGGTTGGATTTTTAGGGGTCGGCTCTTGCCGAGCGGCTAGAGAATCTTCAGCATTCATGTATTTCTGGGCTTTGGATAGTAGGGCTGCCATGGTGGTTGGAGGGTTTTTGGAGAGGGAGAAAAGGAAATCCGACGACCGCAGGCCAGCCATGAAAGCGATGAGGATGACCTTGTCGTCATTCTCCGCTACTTGAAGGGCCTCGGTGTTGAAGTGGGTGATGAAGCTGCGGAGCGACTCCCCTTCGGTCTGACGAATGTTTAGGAGTTGGGTGGCTGGGCGTCTCTGACGCTGGGCTCCGATAAAATGGCTCAGGAAAGAGTCACTGAGGTGTTGAAAGGTGGAAACGGAGTCCGCCGGTAACTGGCTAAACCACAACCGAGCTGATCCCTTTAGTGTCACTGGAAAAGCTCGGCACATGATCTCGTCAGGGAAAGCATGAAGGATCATGAGGGTGCGGTAGGTTTCCAGATGGTCGACTGGGTCCGTCGTGCCATCGAAGGAGTCAATGGTAGGCATCTTGAACTATGTAGGAATGGAAAGCAAAGAGAAGTGCGGCTTGGAGAAAAAAAGAGCATTTACCAGGGCTACCAACGTCGAATTGCTAAGGCTTTTAACAAGAAAGTTATGTCCAGGAATCTCAAGGAGGGAGACATGGTATTGAAAGACAATCGGGCTCCTATCCATGATCCTAGGGGCACATTCAGACCTAATTGGACTGGCCCTTATGGTCGGTCAATGGAGTCTGGACACTGCTGGCTTCCCCCTCAGGGGCTAGTGGCACGACTGGCGGGCGTGGAGGGGGAGGTGGAGGGGGTAGGCTCATATGTGGAGGAGGAGGGGGTTGTGAACCTTCTGGGTTGAGGGGAGGGGGTTGTGGAGCAGTGTGGCCCGGGGTTCTTTCTTGGTTGGGTGGAATGTCTGGAGGTGGTGCGGGGAGGTTTCTTTGGAGTAAAGCATTGATCAGGGCCTGGTTTTGCTCGTCCATGCGGTTAATACTGTTAGTAAGTTCGATGATGTACTGTGGTGGGTTGTTTGGATGGGAAGGGTCTGTTTGGTGATCGGTGGTATTATGGTGGGAGGCCATGGACCTAGTCGTGACCATACACCTGGACGGGTGAGAGGAAAAAGGTAATGGTGAGAAAGGAGGGCTCCGGCGATAGTGAACACAACTAACGCACGAATAAACCACAAGTTCCCACAGACGGCGCCAACTGATAATGCTGTCCGTCCCGGGTGAATGGGTCGGGCTGGTCCAGGCTCTTCAAGTTCCGGTTCAGGGTGATGATTCCGTCAAATGACTTGCAAACAAGTCCAAAGGGGAACGGGGCAGTCCCCCAGTGAACCCTCCGGCGAGAGAATTAGCAGTGGAAGAAGGAAATGTAGAGAGAGAGAGAGAGATAAGAAGCTTAACCTTCCTCGTGTCTTTCTATTCTTGCTTATATCCTTTGGTAATCATTTCACTGTCCCTTGTGACGTGCCCCCCTTCCACCGAAAGCCTGTACTGTAGCTTACCTTGTTCAGGGTGAGGGGGCTCTGTTCCGACGGGGAGGTGTTGTCGTAATAAATGCTGTGATGGGCTACATTAATGGTGATGTGTTGTGGTAATAACTCTGCAGATCTGTGTCTGCTGATGTGGCCTGTGTTCCATCTGCCATGTGCCCGAATGCCATTGGCCCCCCATGCCTAGATGGCCTCCAGCTGTCCTGGGCTTTGCCAACCAGGTTATGCTATTGGTCCCAAGCGATGGGTTTGGGGTGGTTTGCTGTGGGCCGTATGCCTTGTGGGCCTATCCATGTCAAAAATAAATCAAAATCAATCAAGTGATCTCTTTTCCTCTCCGACATGTGCCTTGTTACATTGTCATTTATGTAATCATAATCGTGGAATTAACTTGAATCATTGCACCATTGCATTTAGAACTAAGAAGAGTGGTCCCACCACTAAACAACTCTAATTTCTCTCTCACGTGGCAAAAAGATACTTTTGAAAAAACGAAAAACAAAGGAAGCACAACGTGATTTCGAAATAGGATTACAATTTGGAATTTCTATGAGAATCCGCCCAATAAAATTAGGGTTTCTTCTTCTCTTTAGGGACAGTGCATAATTTATTTTTTTATTTAGATTTTGCTGCATAAAAAAGTTTTCACTTACGACATCATCTCATCTTCAAAATCAAATTAACAGAATTAATCATGTATGGAAGTTCTATGAGACCCGTCCAACAAAATTAGGACTTTTTTTCTTCTATTTTTTATGTATTGTACACAATTTTGTTTGTTTGTTTGTTTTTGTTGTGTAAAAAAATGTTTTGTTTTCGTTTTTGTTTTTATTTTTAATTTATATTTATTAATGATTTTTTTTAAAGGGTTGTGTGGTTATCATGTTTTGTATCCAGCAGGAAACGAAAACAAATTAAAAAATGTTTCCTACTGAATTCAACTTCTTTCTGTTCAGGTAAGAAAGGTTTTCGCATGAGAAAATTCGTTTTAATTGTTCAAAAACATAAGGCATTAAGACTTGTTTGGATTAGGTAGATATCTCTAGGAGCATGGTAAGCCATGAAATTTTAGCTTGTTAAGAATAACATATTCTGAAAATTAAATTAAATTACTTATTGAATGACCAGGCTTATTATTATTGTGGTGACTTTGGTTGGTTGGTTGGTTGCAGTGCCTGGGTGATGATGAATAAAGAGACACAGAGATTATCAAGGATTCCAGATGAAGTTCAAGTGGAAATAGGTCCATATTTCTCTTTTGTTCTTCGTTTGTGGAAGTATTAATTTTGTATATCATTTAAAGTTCAAGCCTACATCATTTTAGAACGGTTTAGTGACTATAGTTTTTCTTGTTTTGATTGTTGTTTATTGCAGTAGTTTCTGGTTTATGTATTCTGATTTTTGTTTATTGTAATTATTTTTTCCCCCTGATTTTTGTTAGTAATTTCTTGTTCGATGATTTTAGTTTTTTTGTTTATTGAATTTCTGTTTGAGTTGTTCTTTTCGTTTTTATTTTTTATTTTATTTTTTTTATGAATTTGTAGTTCTTGTTTTCTTATTTTCTTTCTTTTAAATTTGTTTCTTTGTGTTTGTTAGTATTTGATTTTGGTAGTTTTTGAGTTTTTCTAAACTTTGGTTTTGGATTTGATTTGTGTTTGAATTGTCCAATGTTGGTTTTAATGAGCTATGATATTTCTCTTTTAGGTTTTGCTTAGAATGTTTTCTTGATTTTGGGTTATCCTTTTGCCTTCCTTGATATTTGTATCTATGCATTTCTTACAGTATTGCATTAATTTTTACTTTAATTTGGTTTTTGTGCAGTATTGTGGAGCTTATTTGTAATAATCCCGACCTCTGATTAACGTTAATTCGCACTTAATTATGTCTAACAGTAGATTAGGAGGAATTTAGAATTAATTTGCATGTGTGTTGTTTAATTTTTGTGTCCATATCTATTAGGAGTGGAAAGATCTGTTCATGTTTTAGTTTTGAATTGCGAACTGAAAGCCTTATCGGCGTTTGAATTAGAAATTGACTTGATTTATGTGCTAGTTAAGATTTATAGAATTTTATGGTAGGTTTAATTAAAAGTTGGTTCGTGGCGATTAAATTAGATTAAATAATGCTAGATTAAACATAGATTAAGTGAATGCAAGTTAATAACATTATTGCCCTTGAGTGGGCCACTTTCTCATACATTGTTTAGGATTACTTCATACACCATTTTCAGCCTTTTTCTTTGCCAAAACCGTGAGAAAAAAGGAGAATGAGAGAAACTTGGTTTCATCAAGAATTTGGCTTGGAAATTTGAGGATTTATAGAAGAACTACACAATTGAGCTAGCATACCTTGAACTCAAGACCTAAGGTAGAGATTTTATCCCCTTGAGCTTGAATTTGAATTTTTTCTTTCTTGGTTCATGGTTAATTAGTGTCTAAAGCTAGGAATTGAGTTAAAATGTTGAATTGAGGATTAATTCATGCATGCATGCATGTTTCATAGCATTTTGAATGATGAGTTTCAAGAATTTCCTCATGCATGTGTTAATTTCACTCACATTATGGTCATTCAACTTGTTTTCCATCACATTATCAAGTTTGATTATGTTTTAGAGGGTTTGAATTCAAAGAGGTTCTTGCATGTTGAATTAATGACATATTCATAAAGTTCATGTTGATTTTGCACAAATTAGGTTGCTCTTGAGCCATGATTTCTTGAAATGATTTTTAATACATGTTGTTTTATGAGTTATTATATGTTTCCTCAAATATTGGCCCAGAAAAATGAGTTTTGAAGGCTTAAAGGTTGAGTTTTATGCTTGGAGGTCAATCTGGATTTTTCAGAAATTTGACCCACGCTCTAGCGAGGACTTTCACGCTTGAGCGTGACGCCTGAGTACATGCACTTCCGCTCGAGCGGCGAGAGTCACGCTCTAGCGTGAAATGCGTATACCCAGAAGTTTGTGTGTTTTGCAGTCTGCTTGAGCGGGGGGAAGCCACGCTCGAGCGAGGGTCTGTGTCACACGCTCGAGTGGGGGTCGAGCGCCCGTCGAGCGTGAATTTCATGCATCCAGCACATTTTCATAAGTTTGCAGTCCGCTCGAGCGGGGAAATCCACGCTCGAGCGGAGATTCATTGTCTGCATGCCCGCTCGAGCGGGGAAATACACGCTCGAGCGTGGACCTTATCTTTAGCAAAATTTGAGAAATGATTTTCAAATGCATTTTTCCATCCTCATTCCAACCTAGGCATTCCTAGGCCATGTTTAAGACCCCATATTGACGATAAGAGATTAGAAACACACTAAGAGCCAACGAAATAAGTTTTGTACAATTAAAACGTGTGTTTCAAGTGCGCATCTGTTATGTGTTGTGTAGGTCACGTGCCACATACCGTTTGAACAAGTTTACTCCGTCTGTCTGTCTCAAGGCCCACTATGAGTAATAACTCTGTAAAGTTATGTTTAACTTAAGTATTTTCTGACTGGTATGGTATGATCTGTTTTCTGAAATGCTATCTTACGAATTATGAATAAATGTCCAATTTTCTGAAAAGTACTTATGGCATCCTTAGTTCACGTAGCCCTCGTCCAGGGGTAACAATACCGCGGCCAATCTACACGTGGCCCTCGCCCGGGGGTAATAATACCGCGGCCAATCTGCACGTGGCCCTTGCTTGGGGATAACAATACCATGGCTACTTGCGCGCAAGATATAGACCGTTATGGTTGTTGGTACCAACTATGCATGTGGGTCTTTGGACCAAATTGATCTGATAGCTAATGGGTGTACCACGTATGATCTTATGCAAAATCTGAATATAGACATGAGTGTGTACCTAAATCTATTTCCGTCTTGTTGTCTGAATATGTTCTTATTTAAATACTGGATCCTAACTTGTGCTGGACATCATTCATAAAATCCCTTTACTCTGTTATTATTCACTGGGTTTCCACTCACAGTTTATATTATGTATGTAGGTGAGCCGGCGGGTGACCAGGGCCAGAGTTGACGGCCTTCCGTTCTGTTTTTGTCAGCCAACCGTTGTGCCTCCCGAGGAGGTTTCGATTGAAGTCTCGTTATATGGTTGTTTTTGTATTCATGCTAGTCTCTGTGACTATTTTGTAAAGTCAGGTCATGAGATGTGCACTTCTGTAAATACTTTGTAAATAGTGGTGTCCTTTGACTGGCATGCTTATGTATATATAAGTTTTTGAAATGTTTTGTCACATGTACGTTATCACAGCTCATTGAACCTTGTCTATTTTATATTATTGCTTCCGCAGCCCCTTATTATTTGCTAATTTGTTTAGAGGGCTTTGGTAATCCACGGATTACTGGCCGGTTACGGTGCCAAACCTACAGGAGCGGGTTTGGGCCGTGATATTATTCATAAGTTTTAAGGGGAAATCCTTGAGTTTCTTGAGTTTTCCACAACAAAAAATATGGATATAATTTCACCGTTGAGGATTTTAAAAGTCCCAAAATATTATGAAATGTTGATTTAATTGGGCATCAGTGAAATCCCTAACCTACTGAAATAATATATAGTAGATAAACTTTTGTGTGTTTTTTTTATTTTTTGAACCAGGATGTTTTATGATACCTATAAAATTATATATATTTGATTGTGCTTTGGTGGAATTCCTAACATATCTTGGTGGTGGTGTTTTTTGGTTTTTAATAATTGGGTATCGGAAAATTATACCTTGTAATCTTGGCCAATCATTTTCTTTGCCTTATTAGGTGTCTTTTGTGAAAAGGGTCTGCAAAAAGTCACCATACTTTTTTTTAAAAAAAAATTATTACTAATTTTATTTCTTTGATTGAATTGAAAATATATCATTGATGTGAAAAGTTAAATAAGCCTCGACAATTTCTTAAGATTACATTTAAACATCCAGTTGAACTGTTAAAGGTCCAATCTTTTCTTTGCTTTGTTTTGATTTGAAAATGACTTTTGTTTGAGTTTCAATCGTAAAAGAGAATTATACTACATTAGTATAAATCATGTTTTAATTTGAAAAGGGCATCCTTGAACAACCCTTCTTCTATCTCTTAGCATTCCACTACGTTTACTTTACCTTTACCATCCTTTCATTACTTGTCCTGCTTCTCTTGCCAATTTTGTTCTACTTCCAACTTTTTCATCAGCTTAAAAAAAGTATCTTTATCTATTTTGTCCAATGAAACAGGACAACTTTGTTTAGTATTAAATTTTATTCTTGACCGACTTTGGCATTTCTTCGTCCATTCACTTCATAATCACACCAGTACCCCGTCCAGTCACTTGAAAAAAAAGTATATTCTTCTTTTCTTTTTTGATTTGGATCACTACTACAAAAATAGATAAAGATCACATTTTTTTGTGTGATGTATGTTATTTAATCACACATTTTAAGTTTTATTAAAGTGTGATATTTGAAAGTGTGATTAAAAGAGGTTATTTTTAATCACACCTTTTAAGTGTAATTAACAACATTTAGATCATACCTTTTAAGTGTAATTAAAAATATTTAGATCACACATTTTAAGTGTGATTAAAAATATTTAGATGTGAAAAAAAAAAATATTACACTCACTAACTTCTTATTTGCTCTTATGGAGATTTGAACCATCAACCCTCTCACACCATAAACCTTATACAATACACTATTTCCACTACACCTCTATAATATCATATGATTATATATGCAACATATATTATTTATATAGTACATAGACCCGTATTAATATAAAAGTATATATATAAAGATAATTATTTTTTATTGAACATAATTTATGTAAAAATAAATTATTTACTAGAAAAAAAGAGAGACCACTTTTGGCGACTAAACACTAATGTTTCAAATTTAACCACTAACAATAGGAGTTAAATTAATCTTTGTTTTTTTTCTTTTTTCTTTTTTCTTTTCTCCTTGAATGACACTTAGGGCATGTTTGATTGGTAGTATTAGTGGTACTATTTTATTAACCTGTTAATCAAACAAGGCCTTAGTTTGAGTTTTATTTATTGCAGAAAACACATGTTTATTAGTTTGGATAGCATTTTGATAACATTTGAATTTATTAGTTTGTAACATTCGATAACATTTGAATTTTATTAGTTTGCAAAATTAATCTATTAGGACTTAAATTAATCTATTATTAGTTTGAATTTTATTAATTTTATTAGGAGTTAAATTAATTTTGCAGATGTGGTAAGTATGGAAATCTAAACCACATTTCGTATTTTTCAAACCCCAAACCCCCTCTTTATGTATGATTTCAATATGTATATATTGTGTGCCTCAGATATCCATATAAGAATAGAAGGCTGATTTTGAATTCAAAATTGAAAATGTCTATGTGTCAAAATATGAATCATTAGATTGCTTCAATCCAAGGGCTAAAAATGTCTCATTCTCATTTGTCCTACAAGGACATTTCAATGGTTGAGATCAATATTGTTATTCACTCTGGATGGTCCAGATTTGGCCTTTGCTTTTCCTCTCTCCTGTTTCATCTCTGCCCAAATCCTTCCTCTCTCATTTCAAAGATATCCCTTCTCTTTCATACGCTCTTCTCTCTCTCCCTCTCCTCGCCTCTTGCTCTCCTCTCTTCTTTCGACCACCGACCACGGACTCTCTTCTCTCGCCCTCCTAATTTGCCTCTCTCCTCTTGCGACGACATTGCAACCATTCAGAGGTAAACTATAACTTACAAATTTGCAAGTGATATTTTTGTGGGTTTCTCTCCTTTTAGAAGTTTCACTTGATTTTTGCTTAGAAGTTTCACTTAGAAGTTCCAGGGGTTACGTGTATTTTGATTTATGAAGGCTTTATATGTATTTTTTCCTTTACGAAGTTTCTCTCCTCTTGCAAAGGTTCCTGGCGTGAGTTTACTCTCTCTGTCAGGTTAGGGTTTTCTATTGGGTTTATTGGTTATGTGTATTGGGTTTTCTATTTTTTCCTTTATGATCGGTAATTTTTTATTGGATTTATTGGGGTCTTCAGGCTGAATTTGGGAACATAAATTGAGAACATTTTTATCTTCTCTGAATACATAAACTGAACCAAATGAAAGGTTCAGAACATTTTTTTTCTTCTTTTTGTTTCACTCAAACATGGAAATTAAAGCTGAACCAAATGAAATATGTATTTGTTTGGTCATATGAGATTTGGACGTCAATTAAACTAGATTTGGTATTCTTTGCTAGAAAAAAGAAAAAAAAAATAAACAGAAACAGATTTAAAATGAATTGAATTGGATCTTTTTTTCTTAGTTGGAAATCAAATAAGTAGTTTCATGTGTGTATATATGTAACTCTCTGCACATGTGAGATAACAGTGAACATGATTTTGTATTCTTTGCTTAAAAAAAAAAAAAAGAAAAAGAAAAAAGAAGAAGAGAAGTTTCAATGTGGGTATATATTTGTATCAATTAAATAGATTTAGAAATTAATTGAAATAGATTTTGTTTACTTTGCAGTAAATAAGAAGTTTTCTTTGTGATTCTTTTTTTTTCTTTTTTTTTTCTTTGTGCTTCACTCACAGAAAGAAAAACAAAGTGTTGGATTTGTTTATATAGATTTCAGATTTGTTTTGTTTCTATGCTAAAGTTTGATTTGTGTTAAATCATTGAGTTTGATTTGGATTTGTTAAATCATTTCAGATTTGTGTCCTTCTAAAAACTTTCTAAGATTTTTTTTACAAAAAAATTTCTAAGCTTCAAAGCATTTTTTTTTCTTTTTGTTTCACTCAAACATGCAAATTAAAGCTGGGGGACCATGCTGAATCATTTCCACCAATTGAAAGCTTCATAGAATTCTTTTTGTTTTTTTGTTGGTTCTATTTTGTTAAAAATTTAGATGTTTTTGATAGATGTTTTGTTATTTTAGGGTTCTGTTTTGGTTATTTTTTTGGTTCTATCACAGGTTTCTAATTTGACAGACCCTTTCATGGTTTTTCAGCATTGTTTGGTGGTTGCAATTTCAGGTAGTTCGATGACTTCTTTCCATTTCAGGTGGTTTCATAAAGCTCTTGACCTCCTTCCCTTACAAACCAAATTTCAATAGGAAGTTCCTTCTATAAAATTTGTATCTTTTAGAATAAGAACCAGCCATCAAAAACCCAAGGGGTTTGTATTTGATCTATACATTTACAGAGAACTTGGGAAATTTGATTTGTGAAGAAAAAACAATAAAGAACTTGCAAATGAAATAGAGGGTGGTTTTAAAATTTATAAAAAAAGAAAAAAAATACACACACACACACACACACAAATTCTTTCCCTTCTTTTTTCACTGCACAAATGCAAGATCCCAAACACAACTTGAAAGTGCCTATGCAAATAAATCTTAACCACACGAGTTAAATTTTAAAGTAAGGTAAAGCATGTATGTATATAACCTATAACACGGATCTACATACTACATTTGACCATCCACTGCTGAGGTTCTTATATATTTAAATTAAAAAAGAACCTTGCAAAATACATGATTTCTTTAGAAAATACAATGTACATTAATGTCTATTTAAGTTTCAGACAACTACTCTGGCTTTCTTATGCTTCCTTGGTAAAAACCCATGTACAAAAACCGTGACATCATCTCGAATCAAGCCGGCTTCCTGCCCTGTACAAGGTTTCATCGGATTATTGAAGGTTGTCCCAGTCTGCACAGTCTATGTCCTCCTAATCCCTGCAAATAAACGTAGGGTGGACTACTTTAGCAACAGATGCATTAGTGTTAAGATTATTGATCTCATTTAAGAATTTACAATGTATCTTTTACAATTTGGCTGAAATCTTCATATCAGTGGAGCTTCATTCTCAGTTAATGGAGTTGTTTTCAATTTTTAATAACTCAGGAGTTGTCTTGGGTCTTCATTCTCAGTTTTGCTAATTTTTGCTGATGTTGTGTGCTGTTTTGCTGGGATTTTTGCTCTGGTTTTTGGATTTTTTTTTGTTCTATTCTGTTTGATTATGCTGCTGCTGGTTTTATGAAAAAGCTGCATGTTCAACTTTCAATTGGCCATTGATGATTTAATTTAATTATGGCTATAGTCTTAAATGTTTCAAATGTTACAGCTTTTTGTTAAAGAATCTCTGGTATGGTTTGGATGGTCCAAATTGGCAAGAAATTATGTGTCTTTTTATCTAACATTGAACACGCAATGAGACGAGCTGAATTTACAAATACACTAGAACTGATGACATTGTGTGCAGCTGAGATTGCTTGATTGAGATGTACAATTTGAACATGGGTTCTATTCTATTGCAGGTGCTTATCTTGCAAGATAGTGTAGAAGAGAAGGATGATAAGATCACAAGGTTGAAGTAGGAGTTGCAGCAGAGGAGCATAGTGGAAGAGGAGAAGACTGAGGTTGCTTCTGATAAGAAAGATGGTGACATCGACGGAGGGATGCTATGTCCTGAAGCAGAAACAGAGAGTTAGTAAACTTACATATCCGAAAGGACTTCACCCCCCAACACCGCCGCTGCCCCCCCTCGCGCTCTCGCTGTCTGTATATTGTACATTAATTTTGGTTTTTTATTTTTCTTGACTTAAATTTTCTATATCTTTTAATAGGCCAATAATTTTTGAGACTTAGGAATAAATTCCCAAAGCTGTTGTAACATGATGCATAGGCTTGATTTTTGAATAGGACTGCCTCCTTTCCCAACCCTCCCATTAAATGGTTGATTGTGGAGACTGCAAAATGGGAATTGGGAAGTTCAGGACAACACTAGGGATGACATTCTTCCTCTCACTAACTTGCTGGACCGCATTCCATTTTTTTTAGTGTGCATACGGGGATTGTGTTCATTATCAATTTAGGGGTTAGAGAATATGTGCTAGAATGAAACCTATACTTTGTTATCATATTGATGGGTAGGCAACCATAAATGTTTTCAAATTTTTGGAATTGGTTTTTGCAGGATTTGAAAATGATGGATGTTTTTTAACTTTTCATTGTTTTTGTTTTTGAAAACAAAGAAAATGAAAATACAACCAAACAGGTTACTACAGTTCTCTTACAAGTTTACTGTGCATTTAAAAGTTATAGGATGTCCATTCAATAATTTTACTCTTTCTCAATATATTGTAGGGGACGAAAGAGTTGAATCCTAAGTTATTCTTTGTTTAGGCAGGCTGAATTAGATAGGATTAACATTCTTAAATTTATTAGCTTTAGAATTATCAATGCCTTTAGGATTGTGTATCATAGGTGAAGTTTTAAATCGGAGTAATATTATCATTTTGAATTGATTTATTCTTACTGAGTTTCGTAGCACATGATATCAAAAAAATTGTTGACAGTGCCTTCAGGCACGGGATATCTCTAGTAGTTAATAAATCATTAATTTTTTTTTCCATCAGTTTTAATAAATTTTTTCTAAATAAATTTCTTTTTTAAATTTACTACAGTAATTCCTCTGATGAAATCTGTCCGGACGTCTAATCGGTCAACCAGTCAATGGCAATTTTTTTTTTTTTTTTTTTACATTTCATCCAGTTTTACCTTTTATAAAACATAAGAATTGTTTAGTTAATAGCTCATCAATTTAATTATAAAAAACAAATAACAAATATTTTAATAGGATTAAGTTAAAATAGAGCATTTGATGCAGTGGGCGACTAGCTAAAATAGAAAAATGACTTTTTAAGTTATAATTTGACTAAAATTTTGAAGAGCCTGATACTGATGCTCTTAGGAGTGTTTTGTGAAGTGGGTTAAAAGCCACTTTTCAACTTTTAACCCACTTCCTTCTCTCATAAAAAAGTTAAAAAGTACTTTTTAACTATCTTCTCAAAACACTTCTTAGGTTAGGATCCACTCTTACGGATCAAATTAAGAGAAGCTAATCCATCCATTTAAACTATCGGACTTATATTTAAATAATAAAAAATTAACATACTATTCATGCTACACACAAGATAAAATAATATATTATTTAATAAAAATATGATAACTATATTTAATTTTTTTTATATAATGTAAAATAAAAATTAAATGGAAGTTAGTCAATCGAAATTTTTTTAATTGTTTAAAATTAAAAAAATCAAAAAAATTAGTATGAAATATTAATCATAACGCTTTTCACTAAAAATCTCATTTTGCTTATATAAATTGGAGTATACTCCACTTTATCTAAGTGAAACAATTCACTTTTTCTAAGTGAAACAATTCACTTTTTTCTTCTTTTCCCGATGTGAAATTGTAAAATAAAAGTTAAATATAAGCTAACCAATGGAGATTTTCTTAATTGTTTAAAATTAAGAAAATTCAATAATTTTAGAATGAGAGTTTAAACCTTTTTGAAGGCTTCTCTCTTAAAACTTGCTTTATAAGATTCATTTTATATAAGTGAAATAACTTACTTTTTCTTTTTTTTCTCGATGTGGGATTGTAATACTTTATATAAGTGAAACAACTCACTTTTTTTTTCCCTCGATGTGGGATTGTAATTATTTTTAAGTAAAATATTATGAGAGTTTCAAAATCTCATACAAAATTATTTTTACAATAAAAACTATATGAGATTGTAAAATAAAAGTTAAATGGAAGCTAGTCAATGGAAATTTTTTTAATTGTTTAAAATTAAAAAAATCAAAAAAATGATTATGAGATATTGATCATAGGGCTTCCCATTAAAAATCTCTTTTTACTTATATAAATGGGAGCATAAGATTCACTTTATGTAAGTGAAACTTTTTCTTTCATTTTCCGATGTGGGATTGTAAAATAAAAAGTAAATAGAAGCTAACAAACGGGAATTAGAGAGACATAGTTTAGGTTGGTGAATTCATCATACTCGATCATTTTGTAAACTCATATGCGTATTAAAAAAAAAAAATAAAATAAAATTCATTCTAAAATAATGTTCATGTGTTTTCAATGTAATTATCTTTAATAAAAATATATGATCTATTTATAAAATTATATGTATTATTTATTTTTAAAAATTAAATATAATAAAATTACGTGATTATAAATGATTGTCTAGTTCAAAGTAAATCGAACTTTAATTTGTTCAAAATGTTGCTAATAAAAATTGAAAATAAATCAAAATCAATCAAGTGACCTCTTCTCCTCTCCGACATGTGCCTTGTTGCATTGTCATTAATGTAATCATAATCGTGGAATTAACTTCCACCATTGCACCATTGCATTTGGAACTAAGAACAGTGGTCCCACCACTAAACAACTCTAATTTCTTTCTCACGTGGCAAAAAGATACTTTTGAAAAAGAATAATGCTTGGGACCCCCTTTTGGGGGTCACCCCCTCACCCCCTTTGCCATGTGGCAGGAGGTGATTGGAGGAGCAGGAAAAAAAAGAAAAAGAAAAAGAAAAGGTAACCAATGAGAGAGAGAGAGGGGGTCAAAGGGGGTGGGGGGAAAAGAGGGGATGAATCATTACTCTTTGAAAAAACGTAAAACAAAATAAGCACAACGTGATTTCGAAATAGGATTACAATTTGGAATTTCTATGAGAATCCGCCCAATAAAATTAGGGTTTCTTCTTCTCTGCAGGGACAGTGCATAATTTATTTTTTTATTTAGATTTTGCTGCATAAAAAAGGGTTTTCACTTACGACATCATCTCATCTTCAAAATCAAATTAACAGAATTAATCATGTATGGAAGTTCTATGAGACCTGTCCAACAAAATTAGGATTTTTTTTCTTCTATTTTTATGTATTGTACACAATTTTGTTTGTTTGCTTGTTTGTTTCTGTTGTGTAAAAAAATGTTTTGTTTTCGTTTTTGTTTTTATTTTTAATTTATATTTATTAATGATTTTTTTTAAAGGGTTGTGTGGTTATCATGTTTTGTATCCAGCAGGAAACGAAAACAAATTAAAAAATGTTTCCTGCTGGATTCAACTTCTTTCTGTTCAGGTAAGAAAGGTTTTCGCATGAGAAAATTCATTTTAATTGTTCAAAAACACAAGGCATTAAGACTTGTTTGGATTAGGTAGATATCTCCAGGAGCATGGTAAGCCATGAAATTTTAGCTTGTTAAGAATAACGTATTCTGAAAATTAAATTAAATTACTTATTGAATGACCAGGCTTATTATTATTTTTTATTATTGTGGTGACTTTGGTTGGTTGGTTGCAGTGCCTGGGTGATGATGAATAAAGAGACACAGAGATTATCTAAGATTCCAGATGAAGTTCAAGTGGAAATAGGTCCATATTTCTCTTTTGTTCTTCATTTGTGGAAGTATTAATTTTGTATATCATTTGAAGTTCAAGCCTACATCATTTTAGGACGGTTTAGTGACTATAGTTTTTCTTGTTTTGATTGTTGTTTATCGCAGTAGTTTCTAGTTTATGTATTCTGATTTTTTTTTATTGTAATTATTTTTTCCCCCTGATTTTTGTTAGTAATTTCTTGTTCGATGATTTTAGTTTTTTTGTTTATTGAATTTCTGTTTGAGTTGTTCTTTTCGTTTTTATTTTTTATTTTATTTTTTTTATGAATTTGTAGTTCTTGTTTTCTTATTTTCTTTCTTTTAAATTTGTTTCTTTGTGTTTGTTAGTATTTGATTTTGGTAGTTTTTGAGTTTTTCTAAACTTTGGTTTTGGATTTGATTTGTGTTTGAATTGTCCAATGTTTGGTTTTAATGAGCTATGATATTTCTCTTTTAGGTTTTGCTTAGAATGTTTTCTTTGTTTTGGGTTATCCTTTTGCCTTCCTTGATATTTGTATCTATGCATTTCTTACAGTATTGCGTTAATTTTTACTTTAATTTGGTTTTTGTGCAGTATTGTGGAGCTTATTTGTAATAACCCCAACCATTGATTAACGTTAATTCGCTCTTAATTATGTCTAATAATAGATTAGGAGGAATTTGGAATTAATTTGCATGTGTGTTGTTTAATTTTTGTGTCCATATCTGTTAGGCGTAGAAAGATCTGTTCATGTTTTAGTTTTGAATTGCGAACTGAAAGCCTTATCAGTGTTCAAATCAGAAATTGACTTGATTTATGTGCTAGTTAGGATTTATAGAATTTTATGGTAGGTTTAATTAAAAGTCGGTTTGGGGCGATTAAATTAGATTAAATAATGCTAGATTAAGCATAGATTAAGTGAATGCAAGTTAATTACATTATTGCCCTTGAGTGGGCCATTTTCTCATACATTGTTTAGGATTACTTCATACACCATTTTCAGCCTTTTTCTTTGCCAAAACCGTGAGAAAGAAGGAGAGTAAGAGAAACTTGGTTTCATCAAGAATTTGGCTTGGAAATTTGAGGATTTATAGAAGAACTACACAATTGAGCTAGCACACCTTGAACTCAAGACCTAAGGTAGAGATTTCATCCCCTTGAGCTTGAATTTGAATTGTTTCTTTCTTGGTTCATGGTTAATTAGTGTCTAAAGCTAGGAATTGGGTTAAAATGTTGAATTGAGGATTAATTCATGCATGCATGCATGTTTCATAGCATTTTGAAGGATGAGTTTCAAGAATTTCCTCATGCATGTGTTAATTTCACTCACATTATGGTCATTCAACTTGTTTTCCATCAAATTATCAAGTTTGATTATGTTTTAGAGGGTTTGAATTCAAAGAGGTTCTTGCATGTTGAATTAATGGCATATTCATAAAGTTCATGTTGATTTTGCACAAATTGGGTTGCTCTTGGGCCATGATTTCTTGAAATAATTTTTAATACATGTTGTTTTATGAGTTATTATATGTTTCCTCAAATATTGGCTCAGAAAAATGAGTTTTGAAGGCTTAAAGGTTGAGTTTTATACTTGGAGGACAATCTGGATTTTCCAGAAATTTGACCCACGCTCGAGCGAGGACTTTCACGCTCGAGCGTGACGCCTGAGTACATGTACTTCTGCTCGAGCGGCGAGAGTCACGCTCGAGCGTGAAATGCGTATACCCAAAAGTTTGTGTGTTTTGCAGTCCGCGAGCGGGGGTCGAGCGCCCGTCGAGCGTGAATTTCATGCATCCAGCACTTTTTCATAAGTTTGCAGTCCGCTCGAGTGGGGAAATCTACACTCGAGCGGAAATTCATTATCTGCATGCCAGCTCGAGCAGGGAAATACACGCTCGAGCGTAGAACTTATCTTCAGCAAAATTTGAGAAATGGTTTTCAAATGCATTTTTGCATCCTCATTCCATCCTAGGCATTCCCAGGCCATGTTTAAGACCCCATATTGAGGATAAGAGATTAGAAATACACTAAGAGCCAACGAAATAAGTTTTGTACAATTAGAACGTGTGTTTCAAGTGTGCATCTGTTATGTGTTGTGTAGGTCACGTGCCACGTACCGTTTGACCAAGTTTACTCCGTCTGTCTGTCTCAAGGCCCACTGTGAGTATTAACTCTGTAAAGTTATGTTTAACTTAAGTATTTTATGACTGGTATGGTATGATCTGTTTTCTGAAATGCTATCTTACGAATTATGAATGAATGTCCAATTTTCTGAAAAGTACTTGTGGCACCCTTAGTTCGCGTGGCCCTCGCTCGGGGGTAACAATACCGCTGCCAATCTATACGTGGCCCTCGCCCAGGGGTAATAATACCGCGGCCAATCTGCACGTGGCCCTTGCCTGGGGATAACAATACCATAGCTACTTGCGCGCAAGATATGGACCGTTATGGTCGTTGGTACCAACTATGCATGTGGGTCTCCGGACCAAATTGATCTGATAGCTAATGGGTGTATCACGTATGATCTTATGCGAAATCTGAATATGGACATGAGTGTATACCTAAATCTATTTCCATCTTGTTGTTTGAATATGTTCTGATTTAAATACTGGATCCTAACTTGTGCTGGACATCATTCATAAAACTCCTTTGCTCTGTTATTATTCACTGAGTTTCCGCTCACAATTTATATTATGTATGTAGGTGAGCCGGCGGGTGACCAGGGCCAGAGTTGACGGCCTTCCGTTCTGTTTTTCTCAGCCAACCGTTGTGCCTCCCGAGGAGGTTCCGATTGAAGTCTCGTTATATGGTTGTTTTTGTATTCATGCTAGTCTCTGTGACTGTTTTGTAAAGTCAGGTCTTGTGATGTGCACTTCTGTAAATACTTTGTAAATAGTGGTGTCCTTTGACTGGCATGCTTATGTATATATAAGTTTTTGAAATGTTCTGTCCCATGTACGTTATCACAGCTCATTGAACCTTATCTATTTTGTATTATTGCTTTCGCAGTCCCTTATTATTTGCTAATCTGTTCAGAGGCCTTTGGTAATCCACGGATTACTGGCCGATTATGGTGCCAAACCTACAGGGGCGGGTTTGGGCCACGATATTATTCATAAGTTTTAAGGGGAAATCCTTGAGTTTCTTGAGTTTTCCACGACAAAAAATATGGATATAATTTCACCGTTGAGGATTTTAAAAGTCCCAAAATATTATGAAATGTTGATTTAATTGGGCTTTGGTGAAATCCTTAACCTACTAAAATAATATATAGTAGATAAACTTTTGTGTTTTTTTTTTTCTTTTTCTTTTTTTTTTTGAACCGGGATGTTTTATGATACCTATAAGATTATCCATATTTGATTGTGCTTTGGTGGAATTCCTAACATATCTTGGCGGTGGTGTTTTTTTTTTTTTTTAATAATTGTTTTTATTTGACTCTTAGGTTGAATGGTATTGAGTTTTGGGTATGGGAAAATTATAACTTGTAATCTTGGCCAATCATTTTCTTTGCCTCATTAGGTGTCTTTTGTGAAAAGGGTTTGCAAAAAGTCACCATACTTTTTTAAAAAAAAATTTATTACTAATTTTATTTCTTTGATTGAATTGAAAATATATCATTGATGTGAAAAGTTAAATAAACCTCGACAATTTCTTAAGATTACATTTAAATATCCAGTTGAACTGTTAAAGGTCCAATCTTTTCTTTGCTTTGTTTTGGTTTGGAAATGACTTTTGTTTGAGTTTCAATCGTAAAAGAGAATTATGCTACATTAGTATAAATCATGTTTTAATTTGAAAAGGACATCCTTGAACAACCCTTCTTCTATCTCTTAGCATTCCACTACGTTTACTTTACCTTTACCATCCTTTCATTACTTGTCCTGCTTCTCTTGCCAATTTTGTTGTACTTCCAACTTTTTCATCAGCTTAAAAAAAGTATCTTTATCTATTATGTCCAATGAAACAGGACAACTTTGTGTTGGTGATAATTACAAATAACACACCAGAAAATACAAATAATAAAATTATAATAACTTATTATTAGGGTTGAGGCGCGGGAAACTCACTCTCTTTAAGGAGATTCAAGCCCTCTGCGGTTAGACAAAGCCTCACACCGGTGCAGCAGAAAAACCTTGACTTGCCCCCCCAGGATACAACAGCCCGACTAAGTCGTATGGTTCACCAATACTGCACAATTGGTTAAACCCAAAGCTTTATCACACACACTCTTTTTATTTGCCTGATAATTTCACTCAAGACATAACCAGACAACCAAAACTTCTTCACCTCGTGTCTCTTTTTTTTGATATGACAAAGTTCAATATATATATATATGGAAATGAAAACTTAGTGGAGAAGTTAACAAAAAACTAGACCAAGACCAAGAAAGCTTATCTAGGAAGATAAGGTGGGTAAGATAGGATAGACTTGGAGAAGACTTTGGATTGCTTAACTTCCAAGTCTTGGAATGGATAAGCAAGAGGAGACAAAGACCAAGACTAGGAAGACTTAAGGGATAAGTTTTGCAAGGCCTTATCTTGTATGGCTTTGGATGGATAAGCATGGTGGACTAGGCAAAGACTTATCTTGGAGCTCGGAAGATCATTATAATATTAAAATACTTGCTAACATTCCCCCACCTATTTTAATATTACAGGTAACAAAAACTGAGATTATTAGGCAAATAAGGATAATATGCATCATGGTAGGTGTGCTTTGCATTGAACCTCCATTAGTGAAACAATAATATCTACTCCAGAGCCAATAGTATGCTCAGCATTGAACTATGACTGCTTAAGGGAAATAAATAATTATTGCACACAAATATTATTCCAGGTGTTCACAAAAGCTTTAAAAGCTAGCACATTACGGCCTTATGCGATCCCAGGATTCATGAGTGTGTTTGAGAATTAGCCCAAATCTCATAGGTAGCGGCCCCACTACCACACTCACATAGGTGAATTCTGTCAAGGGTGCTCCTGTAACTATGACACCCCACTCAATAAGAGCTACAAAAATTCATTAAGAGTTTTTTAATAACTCAACCTCTACAACGTTACAGGATAAATGCACTTACATCATAGGGATGGGTAAAAAGTAATTTAGTGCATTTCTCACGGCCATCATATGATCGTTTTTCTCATTGAACCCAGTTACAGGATCTCTGGTCCCTGGGTTGAGTATCTTCATACATGGCTCCTGCTATATTCAATGGGCTTCAACCCCATCCCCCTCGATGTATTCCAGACTCTATCTCTTGCTAAGGCCTTAGTTAATGGATCTGCAAGATTATCACCAGATTTAATATAATCCACATTTATAATGCCATTATTCATATAAGATCTCACAGTACTGTGTTTTCTTCTGATAGGTCTGGATTTACCGTTATAATAACGGTTATTAACTCGACCAATTGCTGCGGTGCTATCATAATGAATCAATATAGGTGGAATCGGTTTTTCCCAACAAGAGATTTCATTTAACAAATCTCTTAACCAATTTGCTTCTTTACTAGTTGTAGCTAGAGCAATAAGCTCAGCCTCCATTGTTGAATTAGCAATAATGGTTTTTTTTTCGATTTCCAACTTATAGTACCACCGCCCAATGTAAATAAGTAACCAGTGGTTGATAATGAATCACCTGACAATGTATTCCAATCGGCATCACTGTAACATTCAAGTACTGCAGGATACTTATTATAAAACAAGCCATATTTTATGGTACCAGATAAATATTCCATAATACGCTCAATGGCTAGCCAGTGATCACTGCCAGGCTTGCTAGTAAACCTGCTAAGTACTCCAACTGCATAGGCAATGTCAGGTCTAGTACAGTCAGTCGCATAGCGCAAGCTACCAATCATACTAGCATATTCCTTTTGATTAATTACATCCTCATCATTTTCAACAGGAAATAAACGCACATGAGGATCAAAAGGAGTAAGAACATGCTTGCAGTTATAAAAATTATATTTTCTCAAAATTTTCTCAACATAATGCGACTGATCAAGAAATATACCATCACAAGTTTTGGTAATTTTCATTCCCAAAATATAATTAGTCTCACCAAGATCTTTCATATCAAAATGGCTACTAAACATATTTTTAGTTTCCACGATGATATGCAAATTAGAGCCAAATATAAGTAAATCATCCACATAGAGGCTAATAATGACATGTGAATTCTCTTCAGATTTATAGTAAATGCATTTATCACATTCATTCGTTTTATAGCCATTCTCAATCATGCAGGAATCAAATTTCTCATGCCACTGTTTAGGGGCCTGTTTTAAGCCATAGAAGGATTTAACTAACTTGCACATTTTGCTTTCTTGACCGGGTTCCACAAAACCCTCAGGTTGATCCATATAGATTTCTTCACCCAGGTCTCCATTTAAAAAGGCTGTTTTAACATCCATTTGATGAATTTTTAGATCATGAATTGCAGCCACTGCAATTAATAATCTAATGGATGTAACTCTTGTAACCGGAGAAAGTATATCAAAAAAGTCAAGATCTGCTTGTTGTTTAAAACCTTTTGCAACAAGCCTTGCTTTATATTTATCAATAGTTCCATCCGGTTTAAGTTTTTTTCTCAAAACCCATTTACAGCCAATAGTTTTACAACCTGGTGGTAAATCTACTAATACCCAAGTTTTATTGGATAATAATGATTCTATCTCATCGTTTACAGCCTCGTTCCAAAAAACAAAGTCAGGAGATGCCAAAGCTTCTTGTAAAGTTAATGAAGTTTCCTCCACATTAAAAACATGATAATCAGGGCCAAAATCTTTTACTAATCTGGCTCTTTTACTCCTTCTTGGTTCAAAAACTACAATATCTTGATTTTGTAAAAGAGGAGTAGAGGAGTCGGTTTCAGATAAAATATTTTCTTGATAATTTTGACCCTCACCATTTTTAGATTTAAAAGGAAATTTTTCTTCATGAAAAATTGCATCACCTGATTCAAAAATTATTTTGTTTTCAATATCAAAAAAGCTATAGGCTGTACTATTTGTTGCATATCCAAGAAAAGTACAAGTGGCAGCTTTCACACCTAATTTAGGTCTTTTAGGGTCCACAAGTCTAACAAAAGCTAGACAACCCCAAACCCTCAAATATCTCAAATTTGGCTTATGCCCTTTCCACAACTCAAAAGGTGTAACTTTTGTATTTTTATGTGGCACTCTATTCATAACATAACATGCAGTTAAAATTGATTCTCCCCACAAATTTGAGGGAGCACCTGCTTCAATTAGCATAGCATTTGTTAAATTAGTTAAAGTTCTATTTTTCCTTTCTGCTACACCATTAGATGCAGGTGAATATGGTGGAGTAGTTTCATGGATTATTCCCAAAGACTGAGCAAACGAGTTGAATCCAAAAGATTCATACTCCCGGCCTCTATCACTTCTATATCTTTTAATCTTTTTACCGAATTGATTTTCAACTTCAAGAAGGAATTCTTTAAATTTTTCAAAAGCATCACTTTTATTTTTCAACAAGTATACATAAGTGTATTTTGAAAAATCATCAATAAAAGTGATAAAATATCTATTTCCCCCACGTGTTAAAATTCCTTCAAATTCACATAAATCAGTGTGAATTAATTCTAACAATTCAATATTTCTCATCACACTTTTATGAGGCTTTTTAGTTATTTTTGCTTGACTGCAAACTTCACATTTCTCAAATTTATTTGTTAGTCTGGGAATTAATCCTAAACTACTCATGACTCCCACATATCAGCTATTAATATGACATAGACGAGCATGCCAAAAATTCATAGAAGACAACATGTAAACAGAAACATGTGCTTTCTTATTCTTAACATTTAATTTAAACATTTCATCACAGGCATGCCCTTTTCCCACAAATATGCCTTTTTTAGTGATTACATATTGGTCAGATTCAATAGTCTGTTTGAAACCAGCTTTGTTGAGCAAATAACTTGACATCAATTTTTTTCTCATGGACGGTGTGTACAACACATCTTTTAAAACAAGCACACGTCCAGAGGTAAAATTCAGCTCAACATCCTCACACCCAAGCACCTTGGTTAAACTAGAGTCACCAAGCATAACGGTCCTCTCCTCATTAAAAGGAGTGAAATCTTTGAACCAATCTTTATCATAGCAGACATGCCTATTGGCACCAGAGTCTGCCCACCACCCTTCTACAGATTGAACCATAAAAATATCTGTGATCATAGCCACAAATGGTTCCTTGGTAACATTAGCCTGTGGTCGAGACTGTTGTTTCCGAAATTTGCAAGTTCGAGCAATATGCCCACTTTTTCCACACACAAAACATGTCACATTTGTCAGATATTGTGAAGGGGGTTCTTGGTTTCATTTCTTTTGCCTCAGGTAATTTTTATTTTGTGGCCTTCTAGTATTTTTCCAAATTTTCTTAACTGGCTTCAAGTGACTATTTTTATGAAATCGACCTTTAGGTAAAGTATTTTCAGAAGTTAAATTTACCTTTGCAGTGGAATGCTCTTGTGTCATAAGCGCATCTTGTCCTCGTGCTTCCTCCCCCACCCGAATCCGTGTGATTAGAGTCTCCAAGGACGTCTCTTTTTGCTTGTGACGCATCGACTTCTGGAACTCCCTCCAAGATGATGGAAGTTTGTCAACAATACCTGCTACAACAAGATTGTCTCCAATTTTGATGCCTTCAGATCTAACTTCAGCTACTAACTTCTGAAAATCTTGAACTTGCTCCACCACTGATTTTCCATCTATCATCTGATAGCGGAAAAAACGACTTGCAGCATATTTTTTAGCGCATGCCTCTTCAGTGTCATATTTATTCTGCAAGGCTTTCTAAATTTTCTTGGCAGTGGTGTAAGTAGTATCATAATAATCATAAAATTGATCTGAAAGACAATTCAAAAGATAGTATCGACATTTATACTCATCTGTGTTGTATTTCTCGATGTTTTTAAGATGAACAGCATACTCATCGTCGGTCATCTCTTCAGTAGGGACTTTGTTCGGATTTTTCTCGGTCAGGATATAAGCCATCTTGAGGAGACTGAGGTAGAAAAGCACCTTGCCTTTCCATCTCTTGAAATGAGCTCCCTTGAACCGGAAGGGCTTGTTAAGATCGCCGGTATTCTCGTTGGGCTTCTCCAGTATTGGCTCCATGAATTTTTGCTATTTGAATCTCCTTAAAATTGTTGGTGATAATTACAAATAACACACCAGAAAATACAAATAATAAAATTACAATAACTTATTATCAGGGCTGAGGCGCGGGAAACTCGCTCTCTTTAAGGAGATTCAAGCCCTCTGCGGTTAGGCAAAGCCTCACACCGGTGCAGCAAAAAAACCTTGACTTGTCTCCCCCAGGATACAACAGCCCGACTAAGTCGTATGGTTCACCAATACTGCACTATTGGTTAAACCCAAAGCTTTATCACATACACTCTTTTTATTTGCCTGATAATCTCACTCAAGACATAACCAAACAACCAAAACTTCTTCACCTCGTGTCTCTTTTTTTTTGATATGACAAAGTTCAATATACATATATATGGAAATGAAAACTTAGTGGAGAAGTTAACAAAAAACTAGACCAAGACCAAGAAAGCTTATCTAGGAAGACAAGGTGGATAAGATAGGATAGACTTGGAGAAGACTTTGGATTGCTTAACTTCCAAGTCTTGGAATGGATAAGCAAGAGGAGACAAAGACCAAGACTAGGAAGACTTAAGGGATAAGTTTTGCAAGGCCTTATCTTGTATGGCTTTGGATGGATAAGCATGGTGGACTAGGCAAAGACTTATCTTGGAGCTCGGAAGATCATTATAATATTAAAATACTTGCTAACACTTTGTTTAGTATTAAATTTTATTCTTGACCGACTTTGGCATTTCTTCGTCCATTCACTTCATAATCACAACAGTACCCCGTCCATTCACTTGAAAAAAAGTATATTCTTCTTTTCTTTTTTAATTCGAATAGTTAACTGCACCAAAACATTGAAATTTCATATTTTGTATCTTCAATTGTTAGATTAAAAGTTAATCTCATTCGATTAAATATCATTTAATTAGAATGTGTGATTAAAAAAATATTTATATAATCACACTTAATTGAAAAGTGACATAAAAAATGAATATTATCACACTCAATCAAATTAAATGTGATTAAAATATCAATTTAATTTTTTTTATCACACTTCCAATAAAAGTGAGATATTTTTTTTTGTCAAAGCGTGATCTTTAACTATTTTTGTAGTAGTGAATAGTTAACTGCACCAAAACATTGAAATTTCATATTTTGTATCTTCAATTGTTGGATTAAAAGTTAATCTCATTCGATTAAATATCATTTTTCATGCCATATCTTTTTGTTATTTTATCTTAATTTTTTACTCTTCATATTATAGGTTGGTTGGGTTGTCCTGCAATTGGTCAAGAAATTGGTTGCATGAATCCTTCTAAAACCACTGGGTGAATTCGTCAATGACTATTTTCCTCCTGGCAGAAGATACTCTTCTAAGCAAGTGATTCATCAACAGAGAGTTTTAGGAAGAAAAGTAAGTATACCAAACTTCCATTGTTTTTCTTTTTCTTCTTTGAATCTTGCAATGAAATTATCATATTCTTTTTAATGTTCGAGTGATTTCTATTTTTATTATTGGAAGAGTGAAGTAGTTTGTTCACCATGTAGCTTACACGCCTTAAAAAGTGTTGCTGCCTTCTTTTTAATTTTAATTTTATTTTATACCTGTTAAATGAATTATATGATTTCAGTATAAGATTCGAACGATTTAGCGCATGTTTACATACACATTGCTTGCCAGAATGTTTGCTCCAACTAGGAAGTCTATGGATGTAAGGAGCTTAAGATGATCTCAGTTGCTGTGATATCTTGTTTAATATAGAATACATGTGGAAGAATTCATCTATTTTGTAAGCTATAGTATGTAAAAGGGTCTTGTGTTGGAATTTTGGAATAGTGAAGATAGAAGTACACTATACATGAGGGACAACATTAAGTTAAAAAGTTGTGGAAATATTACTGAACAAATGAGGGGTTGGTCCATGTTCTTTATGTCTTCTTGCATATTCAGATTTCATTATTATGTAATGAGGGAAAAAAAAAATGAAAAGACATTGTTTGGACGTCACCAAATTTGTAGAATTTATACAATCAATTTTGAGGATTGAAACAATGGTGCATGTTAGTAACTTTCACGAGTTGTTGGATTGAGTTTGTAGATTTTACAGTTAAGTAACCTTATTGATTGCTCTTGTTTGGTATACAGAGAAAATTGATGGTTTGCATCACAATTAGAAGCCTGGCTCTAGATGAACTCTTCGGTGGTAATTTTCACTATTAATTATATGTTATTTGTTGATGGACACACTAGCTGTCATTATTATACTTGACAATAATGTTTTCAAATTGGTTAAGGTGAGATTAAAACTATGGCAATTACATAAACTTTTGGGAAAGTCTGGTGAGAACCACACCATTTCTCATGTTCAAACCTTTATTATGTTTTAGGTTTTTAAGTATTTTCTTCTATTTTCATTTTTAGATTTATTAATTTTGGTTCTGAACTTCTAATGGTTTGGTTTATCAACGTTTTGATTCAGATCTAGGAAGACACAGCCCGCACATACACTCTGCGTTTCTGCACATGTTCCTTTCTAAACCCTTAACTAGCAATGAAGAATCACCTTGGTTTAAAGTCTGCACAAGTTCAGTTAAAATAGATTGGATAGAGATTTTAGTTCAACTTCTAGGCCTGACCTTCTCATCTTTCTTTGGCAAGTGTGTGTATTTTTATTTTCTTACAAGCAAGAATCAATTTTAAAAGAATCATATGTAATTATTGGAGTCTTTAGTGCAAAGCTGCAATTTTAAAAGCAAGAAAGAATCATATGTAATTACTTTCTTACAAGCAAAGAATCATATGTAATTATTTTTATTTTCTTACAAGCAAGAAACAATTTTAAAATAATCATATGTAAAAGAATCATATGGCTACTGCGATCGCATTCTTAAAAGGTATTATCTAGGAAAGTCAATTACAATTAGAGAAAATCAAATTTCATAACATCCTTGAAATTTTGCAAAATATGCACCATAGATTTTTATTTTATTTTATTTTATTTTTCATATATACTTCTGTTCTATTTGTTTTGTAAGGATCCTAAAGTTGTAGTAGTGATCTGGTCCAATATTTGCAAATATGACATATTTCCATCTATAATGCTCACAACTGTTGCTGAATGTGGAAAGCAGCGAGCTACAAGTAGCACGCAACATGGTAACATTGTAATTAGTAATAGAAGATTACGGATATTTTTGGATGGATGTAAATTTCAAATCAAGCAATTTGTGATTATTTAAACCATAGGTATAGGCTATCGTGCGAAGCACGGCGTCTTGTAACAAGTATAAACTATATCAATAATGATACATCCCTCTAAAACTAGAGCTCTAGTGAGGTAGAACAAAAAAAAAAGAAAAAGAAAAAACAAAGCCAAAACATCATATCAGATGGACCCTATACACACATTAGAGCTATTAGAGCTCACAAATTAGAGCTCCAAAACATTTTTGATAATATATATTTTAAATTGGGCACTTAGGTGACATGTTTATTTTTTAAAAATTTTGGATCAATAATCTTTTGTAGTTAAAAAAGGACATCTATTTGTTCCAAATGATACATATTTTTCCATCCATCCAAATGTTACCTATTTGAAGAGGTATCAAACCCAACTCACACCCATAAACTCATTTAATTATATCCATTTAAAACTCATATTAATCTGCTCAAATCAATAAAAGAGTTTAAATGGCTTGTTCATTGTCAATCCAATTAAAATTGGGTTTATATAGGTTGGACATGAATACTCATTTGACCCCATCTAAATGGACAACACTTCTATCTAGGGGTGTGCATAATACCGCCGAAACCGCCGAAACCGCCAAAACCGCACCGAGCCGCACCGCAAAGGCAAATTCGTTATTATTTTCCAATCGAACCGCCGGTTTTTGGTAAGAAAAATGGCAAATTCTAGTGACTCCAAAACATTTTTGATAATATATATTTTAAATTGGGCACTTAGGTGACATGTTTATTTTTTAAAAATTTTGGATCAATAATCTTTTGTAGTTAAAAAAGGACATCTATTTGTTCCAAATGATACATATTTTTCCATCCACCCAAATGTTACCTATTTGAAGAGGTATCAAACCCAACTCAAACCCATAAAGTCATTTAATTATATCCATTTAAAACTCATATTAATCTGCTCAAATCAATAAAAGCGTTTAAATGGCTTGTTCGTTGTCAATCCAATTAAAATTGGGTTTATATAGGTTGGACATGAATACTCATTTGAGCCCATCTAAATGGACAACACTTCTATCATCAATTCTAAAAATTTTAAATAATTGTTTAGAAAAAATAACAAACTAAAAAATAATTTTTAGGAAAAAATAAAAAATAATTTTTTAAAAAAAATTAAAAATTAAAAAAAAGAAAAGAAAAGATGAGGTAAATGGATTAGTTGAGTTTATTTGTCCAACCTGTATTCAATTCAACGTAACCCATTTAAGCACATTTATTTAATGGGCAAATTTGGATTAGATTGTTTTAAATGTATAATCCTTTTTTATCCATCCATACCAGTCCATTTGCCACCTCCACCTATTTGTATACGTGTCACATGTATGTTCATCTGTCTATCTAATATCACATATTTGTCCACCATAGTAGCCAGAGCTAGCTCTGAACATTCAGGGGCCTAAGGCAAACACTCAACATGGGCCCTTACATTTCTTTATGCCACTCCAAAAAAAAAAAAAAAAAAAAAATAAAAATCAACTTAAAAATTATTACAAAAATCTTAACAGATAAAATTTAGTATTATTGTTTATATCTAACCAGTTACACAAGAAAAAAAAAATACTATAAGAAAATCTGTAACTAATATCAAAGAATAAATAAATGAATTATATCACTTAAGCATTATTGTTCTTATATTTTTAGCTACAAAATTGAATCAAGAGCTCGTAATTGTAATTCAAGTAATTCTTTTACACTTTCTTGGAAGTATGATTAAATAAACAATGCATTTCATTATTCAGCAAACATCAATTAATTCAATTATAGAGATTTTAGTTTTTAAGTAAAGCCAACAAACAATTGAATTAAAACTTAAAATGATACAAAATCTAAAGGCATCTAGAGAGAATATTAAGATTTAAAAAAGTTCAATCTCATAATGATGAATTAAGTTAGAGAGAAATTTGGTACAGTGATTTGGACCCTTCATTAATAAAATTGTGTTGTTTTGGGGGTTTAATATGAAGTGCTAAATTTAGTTAGGTTTTGGTAAGTTGAAATCAAAGTAATTGGAATCCTCCGCTTATAAAAATAATTTATTTTTTAGTTTGGTGTTGAGGATTGGAGTTAGGTGAGTTTTGATGTTAAAAATTTGGAAGCCTTCATTTAATTGAGATCTAAAATATTATAAGAATTTTTCTTAAATTGAGCCCTAATTTTTAGCTCAAATCTGGGATCAAAGGTCATAGTTTTGCTGGCTTGCTCCAGAACCGGCTCTGATAGTAGCACTAGCCACCGCTACCCACTGTTGCCGCCAATCACAACTAACCACTTTTTCAACCAGCTTTTCAATAACTTTTCTGACATGTCTTTATTATGAAAAAATATTAATTCTTGAATCTAATATCATTTCTCCCATAAATATGGCATTCTTGCCAATAAAGTCTTTAAAATATATAGTTTATAATGAGGGTTAGATTATGCTAAAGTTTTTTTGACAGGTAAATTAACTTAAGTATCATCTCTCACACATTGTTATGTTATTATTATTATTATTATTTGTTATTTGTTTTGATGATGTTTGTGATTTTGTCAAACAAAAAATATAGGTTCCCTTTATAAAAATATAAAAAAAAAATTAAAAAAATTAAACAATCCAACTTTAAAAGAAATAAGAAAATTGTGGGCAATTTGCACCCAAATTCTATCTGTTGGAGTTAGCCTTGAGTTTAGACATCTCTCAACACAACTCAACCTTTAGATAACCCATTAACCCAATCAAATATGTAATCATATGCAGTGAGTACATAATAGATCCATGTTATCGGCAATAATAATTTAAAAAATCATATTACTCTTAATTATTTATCGATTTGTCCACATCATCTATCTGTCAACCTAATCTATTAATCTATCCATATCACTACCATCAGCCAGCTAACCACCACCGGCTAACATGACCGGGTGTGCCTCTAACTCTAACAACCTTTTTAGTGCTAGTGACTTGTTCGGTGACTGATAGTCCGGTGAGAATAGGTCAAATGAATAAAAAAATTCTTCTACATAATTTGTTCTCCTACAATTTCATTAATCATGTTCTTACAACTAAAACAAAACAATCATTAAATCTAATATCATACACCCCTAAAAATAGACTTCACACCAAATTTTCCATTATAATTACACACTATCTCACATCACTCTTTTAATATAAGAGAGAGTGTATAATAATGGGTAACCCTAACATTATTATAATTAAGTTAAATGGACATACAGCTGTGTCTTGCATATTAAAGTATTACAATCCCCAATTCAAAGACGGCAAACTCTTTCTTTTAGGCCAAGTTTGGAATATTGAGAAAAAGTTAAAAAGTCAAAAAGTTACTCAAAAAATTAAAAAGTTAATACTATTCACTAAAAGTCAATAATTACGGCTGCACAACTCCCAATCCTAATTTTCCCTTACAAACCAATTTTTAAAATTTTTTAATACACATTTTTTCATAAAAAGTCAAAAAGTTAACCCAAACATCCATATTTTTCTCCTCAATTTTTTAGTCTAAAAAGACAAAAAGTACACTTATTTAAGACATTTCAAACAACTCCTTAGTCTCCATTTTGATGGAGAAAGGTGGGGGCAGCAAAAGGTGAATGGAGCCAAGAATGGAAGTCCCTCCCACCGACTATTGTAAAAAACATACACTTGACCTCTTCACTGTTTCTGGAATCTTCAACTCGCTAAGAATATAATAATAATAATAATAATAATAATAATGTTATGATAATATTTTTTTAGAGTGTGTTTTGGCGCATTTATATCGATTTATCTTTTAATAAGATTTAATAACTCGAAATTAATAAAAAAACATAAAAATAAATTAATCAAATATATTTTTTTAATTATTGATAAAAAGAGAGTTAAGTGTTATGTGAATTAAAATTTTGAAACAACACAACATAATTATGTCAGGTTAACTCTTTTTTATATGTGATGAGTCTCACATTAATGTATAAATACAAGTAGGAAATAAATGGCATGATAATATAATTTTTCTTGCAATTAATCTTCACCTAAAGTTGAGAATTTAAATTGAAACAAAAGAATAAATTATATTGGCTTCCTTTAAAGTTTGAAAAAAATATAGTAAACCCAATAGTTTTGACATAATTATATTAAGTTCTCTTGAAACTTTATAATTCATATAATAATTAACTCATTTTTTATTAATAATTTGTTAATTATATGGATAAAAAAATAATATTATCATATGTTTTACATGAAAATATATACTTCATGTTATTTATTTTTTCTTTTTCACATTATTTACATTAGTTTCGATTCATTTAACCTTAGTAAAAGGAAGATTAGTGTAATTATATTAAAATTGTGAGACTTACTATTTTTTCTCCCAAAATTCAATAGAGGTTAGTATAATTTATTCAGATTTTCTAAAAAGTGAGAATCAAATCGATATTTTATTTGGTTTTCTAAAATTTTCTGAAAATTAAATTTTTTATTTTTCATAATTTTTGTTTTTAGTGAATCTTTTTAATATTTTACCTAATTTTTTTTACTTTTTAAATAAATTAAATAGATATACTTAAAAATTATAATATTTGTGAAAACAATTATCAAAAAAATCACTAAATATAAAAAAATAAAAAATTAGAAAATTAATTTTAAAAAAATAAAACAGAACCAACCCATTTTTTGTAATTTCCAAAAAAAAAAAAGAAGAAGAAGAAGAACTACGCCAAAATGACAGGGAGAAACTTTCATGGAAGAAAAATGCTTTGGAGTTCTAATTTTAAAGCTCTAAAAATAGTTCTAATGAGTTGACAATAAATTTCACCTATAGTGATATAATGTTTTGATCTTGATTTATTTTTATTTTTATTTTTTTATTTATTATTATGTCATTAGTGTTTCGTTGAAGCACTAAAATTAATGGCATGAATCATTACTGTTCATGCAAAACGTTGCAAACAAGTCGTGCCCGCGTCAACGCAATAATTAGGGACGCGGCTTTTAACTGCTCAGTCGCAAGGTTTAGGAAAAATTATAATATAATGGAATAGGGAAAAAAAACATTTTAAAAAATAGAGTAAATTACATTTTGCCTCCTTAAAATTTTATCTATTTTTTATTTTGACTTTATAAGTTTAATTTTCTTCACTTTGATAACACAAGTATTTAAGTCAATATATATTTTTTTTTCGTCTTTAGTAAATATTTTTATTTTTTTAGTTAAATTTGTTTTTATTTTTTTAATTACATCTAATCTAGATGCATCTATAATGTAATTATGTTTATGAATAAATTTGAAAAAAAAAAAGTTCACTAAAGACTAAAAAAAATTTCAATTTTTTTGTTTTCTATTTTTTTATTTTTTGCACCTTTAGTGAATTTTTTATATCACACCTGTGTTAGTAATGTGGTAGATTCTGTTAATTTTTTAGATGGAAGTTAGTCTAGATATAAAGTGGAAAAGATTACAAATATGAAGGGTCAAAAGTGGGATGGATTGCAAATATGAAGGGTTAAAGTGAGAAAAATTAAACTTAAAAGGTCAAGCGAAAAAGATTACAAATATGAAAGATCAAAGTGAGAAAAATTAAAATTAAAGGGTCAAAATGAACAATTAGTATAATTTACCCCAAAATATATGGAGGAGGGCAAGTAATTTTGTGATTAGTGTAACTAAAATGTTGTGGGAGTGTAAGCATAACCTTCCATGTTTGTGTAATACAAATTTCTTAAATAATTTTTTCAAAGTTTACTATGCATGACGTGTATTCAATAATTGCCCCTGAACGATGTCGAATTGGCCCAAGAAGAAGCTTCCAAAATTGTTTCTGAGTTCTTCATGTTATGTATTTTTCTATTTTGGCTAAATATTTTTATTTTTTTCAGTTTGTTTAAGAATGATACAACTAAAAATTTTTAATTTTAAAAAATATTTAAAAAACAATAATATGAAGAAAAAATATTTCAAACAATTTTTTTGTTGATTTAAATTTTTTGCAAATTTTTAAACAATTTTGCTGTTACATTGCAATTAGTGATTAATAATTTGATTTGCACACATTAAATGTGTTGATATAATTAACTATGTTAACTCAATTAGTCACTTATGTATATTTTTATATGAAAAAGGGTGAATTGGATAAGGGGTCACTGCTGTGCGTAAAGCACAATAGTGACTGTGGTGCCTCCATTTGAGGTGTATTATGGCCTTATTTTTATGATTCAAACCGTCCATTTTGTAGGGTTTGTTGAGTACTTCATGCCTACCAAAAATCATATTAATCGGATATCAACAACTATATGATCGAATTGCATATTATTTATGTTATTTCTCAAAATAAAACTTATTATTTATTTTTTTGGTTATCGATCGTATAGTTTTTGATATCCGATTAATATGATTTTTAGTAGGCATGAAGTACTCAATAAATCCTACAAAATGGATGGTTTTGATCATAAAAATAAGACCATAATACACCTCAAATGGAGGCACCACTGTGCTCCCCTTATTCGGGTGAATTAGTGTCAAAAATAAAAATAATAATTTTTTTGTATTTTTTTTATTTCCATTATTGATCTTTTTTGATAGGTTGATTATTCAGTTTGTATAGTTGGTCAAACTTGTGTGATTTAATTTATTTTTTATATTAAAATTATTGTTTAAAAAAATTGAACATTTTTTTTTTAATAGACCAAAACCATAAGTTTAACTCTTTTTTATGTGTAGTGAGTCCCACATTATTGTATAAACATAAATAGGAAATAAATGCCATGATAAATATAATTTTTCTGCAATTAATCTTCACCTAAAGTTAAGAATTTAAATTGAAACTATTGAAAAAGAATAAATTACATTGACATCCCTCAAAAAAAATTTAAAAATATATAATAAGCTCAATAGTTTTGACAAAATTACATTAAGTTTTCTTGAAACTTTATAATTCATATAATACTTAACTCATTTTTTATTAACAATTTGTTAGTTGTATGGATATAAAATATATTGTCATATGTTTTACATGAAAATATATACTTTATGTTGTTTCTTTTTGCATTATTTACATTTGTTTTGGTCCATTTAACCTAAGTTTTCACTTTTTAAATACACTTGATTGATATATTTAAAAATTATAATATTATTAAGGATAAATTACACTGATACCCCCTAAGATTTTTATTTAATACAGATTTTCCCGTCACTTTTAAAAAATTACACTTACGCCCTTATCAAATTAAAATGACATATTTGTTCCTTAGCCTTTATAAATGTAAAATAATAAAATAATACAGATATTTTGTTCATATCATTTCAAGAAAAATAACAATCATCCTCTTTGGTTTAACTCACACAAAAAAATTGAGTTTTTTATTATTATTTTATTTTTGCATTTATTTTTTATTTTTACTAATTTTTTTTAATATTTTAAGTATTTTTTTTATTTTTTAGATACACTTAATCTAGATAAACTTAAAAAATATAATATTTTGTAATTTTTTTTTTAAAATTCACCAAACAAAAAAAAATACAAAAATTCAATACATTATTTTATTTTGTTGTATGCAATGGCCTTTTTTAAAGTTTTTTGTACAAATTTTATGAGAATTTGCACAAAAATTATTTTTATTTACGATTTTACTAGGATTTATTTTTAATAGGATTTCATGAGAATTAAGTCAAACTATTAGGACCTCAGTGTGTTTGGTTTGAGTTTTTTGAATTAAGTTTTTTGAAAACTCAGTTTTTTGATTTTCGTGTTTTTTTGTTTTTAGTGAATATTTTTAAATTTTTAAATATTTTTTTACTTTTTTAAATGCACCTTACTTAGATGTATCTAAAAAGTAAAAAAATTGTGAAAAAATATTTTTAAAATTTAATAAATACATAAAAATACAAAAACTGTACCGAATTCTTTTATTTTTATTTTTTGTATTTTTGGTATTTAATGAATTTTTAAAAGGTTTTTTTCATAATTTTTTTTACTTTTTAGGTATATTTATGTTAAGTATGTCTAAAAAGTAAAAAAAAAATTGTTTAAAATATTAAAAAAATTCAATAAAAACAAAAAAATATAAAAAATAAGAAAATAGAATTTTCTGAAAACACAACCAAACATGGTTACTACCTTTTTTTTTTTTCCCTTCCGGGAACGATATTTTTTACTCATTATTTGGGCTTTCTATTCTACCTGTTGCGTGGGCAAGACAGTGGAAAGCTTGGACGTTACCGGAATAGATTGCCAAAATGGGTCATTTGGGCCAATTTAATTAAACAAACTATATGGATTGGACCCATGACCAATCTTAGCCATCAACAAACCCATAACCAATTTTTTAATGCACCAAAAAATTAGTAATGCACCCCCCAAAAAAAAATTACAAGATACAAAATACAAAATCACAAAAATGTGTATCAAAAGACCAATGGGCTCGAATTTATTTTAGATGCGGAAATCACAACGGCATATTAGTATTTCTATGCACTTTTATGTGTACATAGCATTAGATTACAAACAATTTCTTTATTATTATTATTATTATTATTTGAAATACAATTTATATTTAACATATTCAAAAGAAGGATGCGGATAGAAACCGCTATAGAGACTAATAAATCCTTAACCATTTCCTCATTTTATAATAATGTAGAAAGATATGGAATGTTGAAACAATGTTGATCTCACAAAACTTCAATAGCTTGCAATATATAGTTGGTATAAAATTTACTAGTTGTTTGGGATATGTTACATAAGTGTACTTTTTTACTTTTTTATTAAAAAAGTAGATAAAAAAAATGTATGTTTGAGATAACTTTTTTAATTTTTTACGAAAAGATGTATAATAAAATATTGTAGTAAAATCAAAACGACAATTTTACCCTTTTGCCCTTTTGACTTTTAACTTTTTAGATAGTTAAATTCAAAGAACAAAATAATAATTTTGTCCTAATGGCTTCTCTTACAAGCTATCCTTAAATAGTATAAAATTTTTTAATTTTTTAAATAATTTTTTAACTTTTTTGTAATTTATCCCAAACAAGACCTAGATGGGTTGGTCTAATATGGACATTGTGCATTTTACTTCCGGGTTCAAACTATCTCATTATTGAGCTTGACCTGGTGTCAAACATTGATATTGTATATGATAATGAAATTAATGAATTATAATTTATAATAACAATGATTAAATATAACATATAAATCATACAAAGAAAATCTCAAACTGAGAGATTTAGTATGTTTGGTTTTAATTTTTTAAAAATTGAATTTTTTAATTTTTTATTTTTAGTGAATATTTTTAAAATTTTAAGTAGTGTTTTTACTTTTTTAAATGAACCTTATTTAGATGTACGTAAAAAGTAAATATTTTAAAAAATCAATAAATATACAAAATAACGAAAATTGTACTGAATTCTTGTATTTTTTATATTTTTTATATTTAGTGAATTTTCTAGAGATTTTTTTACAAGTATTATATTTTTTAAGTATATTTATGGGGGATGCACCAATAAATCCCAAATTAATAACTTATGCACTGTTTAGTCCTAAAATTTTTCTTATAGACTGAAAGGTCCCATTACAATGTTAATAACGTCAGATACAATGTTAATAACGTCAGAGTCATGTTACAAACATTGGATTTCAAACATCTAATGTTCATCAAATTTCAATAATGTTTGAAAATATAGGATGAAAAACATCTAATGTTCATCAGATTTCAATAAATTTTGAATTTATAGAATGAAACATCAGATCATTTACATCATTCACATCATGTTGATGTAAAAATGGGACTAAATGGAGCATAAGAAAACTTTTAGGACTAAATGGTTCAACGTTTCAAAAACTAGGACTTATGGTTAAATTTTCCTATATTTATATTAGGTGTATTTAAAAATTAAAAAAATCGCTTAGTATATTAAAAAAATCAGTGAAAAAATATATATATATAGAAAGCAAAAAATTTCATTTTTCTGAAAGTGAATCCTGAAAATCGAAACCAAACAATCTGATCGTTATCCCAACAAATACATCACACGTTGGTGTGTAGGAGTGTAAAAATGGTTTGACGCCGCCTAAAGCCCGCCCGCGGCTCGGGATGGGCCCGGCTCGTTTGGGCCCAAGCCCAAGCATAGACCGAACCCTTGGATCTGGGCCTAGGCCATCATTTTGAAACCCGACCCATCAGCCCGCTTAAGGCTCACTCAAGGCCGTGCCAGGGCCTAGTGCCTTTTTTAGCGAAAAATAATAAAATTTTGATAAAAAAAATTTTAAAAAAAAAATGGTCAGCCCGTCCAACTCCCGCCCAAGCCCGAGGCCCGAATACCCACTGGGCCTAGGGCTGGGCTTGGGGCTAGGCCTAATTTTTTAGCCCGTGGGTTAGCTCGGCCTGACCTAAATTTTGACGGGAGCTCGCTAGGCCCGACATGGACCGGGTCGGACCAGGTGGACCAGATTTACACCCTATTGGTGTGGATAGATTTAAAACACTAATCTTCAAATGAGATTGAGAAAATGAATATGATATAAGAATTAGAAAGTCAACTATTTAGTTTTTTTTTTTTTGTGTGCGACTATTTTAACCTTATTAAAAAAATTATTTTGAGAAGTTAGTTGACTTTTTTTGTATTGATTTAATAGTTTTGAGAAAAATAAAATAAAATGATCATAAATTTAATGTAACATTTTGTCTTATTAAATATTTAACCTATTTTATTTTTTAATAAACTATTTTAATCCGATTATCTTCTCAAACACTTCTATAATGGATAAAATAATGTCACCATACAGCTTAAAGCACAAAAAGGAAAATAGACTCGAGTTCACAATTACTGCGGGATTAAAAAAAGAACTCACAATGCTTATGTAAGGAAACAATAGCAAGCACAAGCTTCTTCTTTTTTTACACTCAAAAAATTAATAAAACAATGCTTCAAAAGAAGGGGATACAAGAATCTTCTCCCAAGTAAAAAACTATCCTAGGAGCATGACCTTTCCCAAGAAAGGAAACAAAAACAGACTGTACAACAACTCTAAAATTCAATACAAGAGATGAAATCAAAAATTGGAACAACTATAACTATTCAACCCCTACACACCTTTACCCAGCAAGCAATACAAACCAGAACCATATTCGTTCTACTTTGAGAGTAACTTTGGGAGCGTGTTCAAGAAAAATTCAATAAGCACAGGCACGAAAGCACCAGTTGGATCCCCCAAAAGAATACCAATTATTGTCCCAAGGAATGTGCTTAACGTCTTCAAAATCTCACCAAATCTCCCACCACTTCTATTTGAGTTATTAGGCTTTCTAAGCTGCAAATCCATTTTTTCTGGTGGCATAGACATCTCATCGGTACTGACATTGATAACACCTTCCTTCCAAGCTTCGTGCAGCATTTCAGTTATGCAATACACATGAAAATGATACTTCTTACATGTAGAAATATAAGAACAACTACCCGAATTTTTTGTTTTTGTACCCCAACGCATTTTCTTCTCACAGCACACGCACTTCGATGATGATGAGATCTCCTTGTCATGATGAACAAAATCCATGCCATATAAATTGCGTTTGAGGTTGCTACAATATGGGTGTAAATCTAGCTCTTTTGATTTGCAACGATAGGAATAGCCACGTATAGCCTTCCCACATGCATAGCAGGGCCTGTAGAAAAAAAAGTAAATTGAGATTTACAAAATATCTAAGAACCCTAGAATCATGTGGAAGATATGCTATAATGTATTGGTAAGTATAATATAGGCGAGTCAAGATCTCATAAAGTTCCTAGAATGATTAGCAATGTGAATTGAACCTAGAATTATCTGAGTTCATGTCTTCAATTAAGTTTAGTTGTATAAGCATAAAAGAATAACTACCTAAAAGAAAAAAGCATAAAAGAAATAAATAAAATTAAAAAAGAGAAAAGTTCCGAACCCAAAAAATGTGTAAAAGAGAAAGCCCTAAAAGACGAGAGAACGAAATCTCCAAAATCATATTTTAAGTTGGTATTAAAGCTTGTGCAAAATTCCAACAGTACCTTGCACATGTTGAGCATGGTTGATGACAGAATTCAAAGGCAGATTCTTGGAGAAAGTCAGGCGAAATGGTAGGTTTAGGAGACGCGCACTCCTCGTGTAGGCTATAGTCACAGTCCTTACATCTGTATCTTGGTCCAAACCCGTCCTCCTTGCATCCATCGCATGCAAACCGTTTGTTATACCCTTTCAGCTCAAGCTCATGGTTGCACTTTGGGCAGCAAACTCTAGTCTTCTTCACAATCGTTTCATCAATTTCAAGATCTTCAAGGGGGATCCCAGTAAATCCATAACCTAATCAACAAAATTAATGCATACACAACATTCCAAAGTTAGCCTCTTTCATAAAGTTTGTAAGTGCAATCACCAAAATAGATAATTTGACGTTACCTGGTGGCTGTGCTACCACTTGAAATGGTTTTGGTGGTATCACAAGTCGCATTTCCTGGTTGTTCATGGGAGGGCTTTTCTCAAAGTACTCAAACTTTTTGTCATGGTTTTTAAGCACCTTAGTGACTCTATATGGATCTCCAGTAATAAAAAACGACACCTTGTGTGATTCAGCGTCTCTATCTATTCGTTGCACTCCATGAAATTTTTCCAATTCCACCAAAATTTCATCGCATCCTATGCAGGGACAGTAGTTCATCTCAAGGACACCAGAATTCGGAGCTTCCATATGTGGGTCAAGAATTCCTGGAACTGGGTTTGGTGGTAATACAATTTGCATTTCTTGGTTGTTCATGGCTGGCTCAAAGTACTCAAACCTTTTGCCACACTTTCTAAGCGCCTTAGTGACTTTGTACGGATCTCCAGTAACTAAAATGGATGCCTTGTGTTTTTCTTCATCTCTGTCTATTTGCTGCACTTCAAGAAATTTTCCCAGTTCAACCAAAATTATGTTGCAGCCCTTGCAGGGACAGTAATAAATCTCGAGGACACCAGTCTTCTGAACAACCATTGTGCCTGCTATTCAAAATGCCAGTCAAAATTAACCTCCTCTTTAGGAAAACGGTTGCTGTTGGCAAAAAGAGTAAGGATTATTGAGACAAAGCTAGCCAAGAAGAGATCTCTTCAAATTTTAATTATCTATATGCTATTTGAATAATTTCACTCAACAATAAAATGGCCACACATGATTTTGGCCTCTTTTTTTTTTCACTTTAACTCTATACCATTATAACATAATTAAATAAGCATAACGGTTAATCAAATCATGATGACTGCATGTTTGCAAGGAATTTAAACAAATTCTAGCCCTAGATTTCTTAGTTCACAAAATCTAAAAGGCAGGAATATTGGGGGCCGTTAGTTTCTGATGTTAAAAGTGCAAATTTGTCAAAATTAACTTACTGTGGAATAGCAACAAGAAGCCACAACATCAACAAAAACAACTATAAAATAAATTTCCATCTCACAATTCTTTAGCTTTAATCTATATCCTTTTTTAAGAAATCCTCACTTACCAAAATATAAAATTATGATGTAATGTATTTCATCTATGGCATATAGTTAACAAGTCTAATTACCGATGAGATTAAAATAATCTCATAATTAAATAAGCATAACGGTTAATCAAATCATGATGACTGCATGTTTGCAAGGAATTTAAACAAATTCTAGCCCTAGATTTCTTAGTTCACAAAATCTAAAAGGCAGGAATATTGGGGGCCGTTAGTTTCTGAACAGGGGTAAAATCTTTCGAGTATTCTATATGATTCATGCTATGTATATCACCGATTTTTTCCCCTTTATATAAAGGGTGGATACAATGGAAGATATTATTTGCATTCATTTTTTTCTTTCATTACTGTTTTTCCAAACAAGAAACAAACTATGAACATGGTGGTCATACAAAATAATGACAAAAAATTGATGATCAAATGTAAAAACTTCCAAATATATTATAGAACAAAGCATTGGAGTAGTTTCCTTTCTATTCATGTGCTTGCAGTAAAAACACCAAAAATACACCCAAATCTCTATTCTCAAAGTGATAAAAACATAATTCATACATATGAGACCTGGGTTTCACAGAAACATATACATGGACAAATATAATACAGACACAACCCAAAAAAAAAAAAAAAAAAAAAAAAAAAAAAAAACAAACAAAGACACATATAAAAATGCATACATATATGTAAATCAACGGTGGGTAAAAACGCAATAGATCTAAAATTTTGGATGGTTTGATGAATGAGGAAAGTGGGTTAAATTTAAAAATCGTTTAATTGGAGTTTTAGCACTTAAAATTTTTATGGGAATTCTTGGAAAACAAAATGGAGTGACAAATGTTCAAATTTTTGAGTTGTGCATTTTATAAAATAATAGTAAACATACAAGCATATGTGAACAAATGCATACAAATACACTAATAAACATAAACCCATATGAGATTGGGGATTTAGAATCAGAGATTGGATGAAAGGGAAAGGGAAAGGGAAAGGGAGAGCTTGAGGATTTAGAATCAGAGATTGGATGAAAGGGAAAGGGAAAGGGAAAGGGAGAGGGAGAGTAAGATACCTGTAATACAGTGAGCGAGACCAAGATTGAGGGTTCGTCGAGTTGTCTGTAAGGAGAGTCTGCTTTGGAGGATTATTTTATAGAGGAGATGGATGGGAAGTGAGCGCGTGTTTGGATGTCGGTTTCTCCTTCATCTTCTACCTGCCGCCTGGAGTAGTCAAATTCCAATTTGCATGCACCGACCGTCCCATTTTTTATTATTTTATCTTCGTGTCCACGGCACCCCAAGGCAGGCAGCATCTTACAGCATTATCAGTATCTTTAAAATGATAAAAAGTTTGAATATCTATATAATAAGGAAGCTCAGTTTTTTTTCCTTGATAGGACTTCTGTTTGTTTGTCAAAATATGAATTATTGGATTGAACTTAATCCAAGGGCTCACAGTGTTAAACTCTCCATTTTGAACCCACATCCTCTCTCTCTCCCACACTCTCATCTCTTTGTTGCTGGTTTTTTATTTCAAATTTTGAAATCAGACCCCCCTTCTCTCTCTCTCCATCAGACGTGTTACCCTGTCGGAGCCCAACCCTTGCCGGCGACCGAACCCCAAACCCCCTATTAGTCTCTTCCCTCTTGATTCAGAGATGGGAGATTCACAGGTTCGGAGACCGAATGTATGTATGTATATGCATTTGTGTGTATTATATACATAATTTTATATATGATTATATATGATAAATGTGTGTGGATGACCCGTGCAAACAGAACAATGGTTTCGATCTCGCTGGACTGTCCTTCACTCGATCTCACTAACAGAACAATGGTTTGTCTTCTCAAGCCCTTTCGATTTCATTCAGTTACATATATTTGTTTGTCTTATCTCAATTCCATATATTTGTTTCATTAGCATTTTCTGTGAATAATTTTTGGTTTCTGGATTCAATCAAAAGTGGAGCTCTTTGTATTGGTTCTGTGATGCATTAGGGGTTTTTATGAATTATAAACTTCAATGTTGTGTGCCTCAAATGTGTGTGGTTGCCTCAAATGCAAGTCATGTATATAAATTAAATGTGTGTGGATCACCTGAATGAATGCGAATGTGATTATATACATAATTTTATATATGTATATATGATCTATATATGATTTCATTAACAGGGATGTGATTATATATGATTTCATTAACATAGATGTGATTATATATGATTTCAGTATGTATAAAAATATATCTATATATATGTATATGTCTATATATATTTCTTGAGAAGCCAATTTATTTTCCCTTGCTTAAACCCCCAATTTGTTTTCTCTTTGATTTTCCCGGGAAAAAAATGTATTCTGGATTTAATTCTTCTAGAATTTGCTTGGTTTGGATAAAATTATTGGAAAAGTGGAAAACGTTAGCTGTATTTTTTCGTTTGTTATTTTATTGGTATAGGGAATTAAATCCAATCAACTTGAAATGTTTGATTTGTTGGGTCTGATTGTTTGTTGGGTCTGATTTGTTTGATTCCCAATTTGTTGGAATCTTGGTATTATAAACATATTATAAACATTTTACAACCAATCAACTTGAAGTGGAATCTTGGTATTATAAACATTTTACAACCAATCAATTTGAAATGTTTCTCAAGAATGTTTCTCAAGAACAGTTTTGAAATGTTAACATATGTATATATATACACATACACATACACATACACATATTTCAGAACAATTTATGGTATATATATGTATATGTGTATATACATATGTATATATATATATATATATATTTAAAATAACTCTTCTTGATATGGTTAATTGCATATATATATATATACAGGAAATGTTTATAACATAACTCATTCAAATGTTTCAAAACAGGAAACATTTTTTTAGAGGAAACTGTTCTTGAGAAACATTTCAAAACTCTTCTTGATAAAAGCACACCCTCTCAAGAAGAGTTAACATTTCAAAACTCTTTTTGAAATGTTTCTCAAGAACAGTTTCCTCTAAAAAACATGTTTCCTGTTTTGAAACATTTGAATGAGTTATGTTATAAACATTTCCTGTATATATATATGCTTTTATCAAGAAGAGTTATATAATTTCCTATTTCTCTTAATCTGATATGGTTAGTTTGAAATGTTTTATTTTTTACATGGTTTTGATTTATGAAATGGGTTTGATACCAATCCTATGTATTTATATATATAACCAAAATTATATATTTATTGGTTTGGTTTGGTTTGGTTTGGATTGGTGTGTGTTCAAAATCTGAGGAGTTTTACACATAGGATTGGTTTGGTCACTCATAAATTCTCTATATATAAATAATAACATAAACAATCACATCCTAAGAATCTTTATATTCAATCACTGTACCTCAAATATTCTAATGCATACCATACAAGGGAAAATTAAAATTCAATCACGGGACCAGTATATATAAAATTCTCTCTCTAGGAATCTCCATGACTTCAGGCTGTTAATTTTGGATTTTTTTTTTTTTTGGGTAGATTAATGAGAATTTCTCCATGCATGTCTTCATTGCTACGACAGATTTTTACTCTTGAGAAAGAAATGAGTAGATATCATGATTCATGTATAAGTTTTTGGTGTTGTTTGGTTCAATTAATATATGGTGTTTTTATTTTATTTTTTATTTTGAAAGTATGTGTCGTATTGCTTCTTTTACTATTTAATTATCAAACTTTATTCACCCAAAATTTTTTTTTATTTACCCAAAAAAAAATTATCAAACTTTCAATTAATAAAAAGTTATACCAAATAAGCCGTTTGTTGAACACTATTCCATGGTGGAATTTGGAATTATTATTATTTTTTTTTTCATTTTTCCTTCCTCTCAAGGTAGTGCCCTATTTCTTTATACCAAAAAAAAATTTTTACCCAAAATTTCACTATCACACATCTGATATAGTTTTTTATATGGTTAGTTTATCTGAAGGTAGTGACCAAACCAATCCTATTTATTTATTTGTGTGTATTATATATATAATTTTGAACACACACCCTCTGTTTTTGTCTCTTTGTCAAAATGTTTGAAAATGTAATATGATGGCTCTGTTTTTGAACACACCCTCTCACTCTCACACATGTACTCCTCTCATCTCTTTCAAATTTTCTTTGGGAAGACACAATGCTGTGTTTGGCAAATTAACAATCTTCTTTGCATTTGTTGCTTTCAGAACATCAGGATTCAGTACAACTTTTTCCTCACAGCTCTTCATACCTTTCGCAAAGTAATAAATATACATGGGAGCCATTGTATTTAGATCTAATGATAACATTTTCCTTAAAATAGGTACAATGCCGGTTAATTTTCATTATTTATTGTCATTAATTCACAGACTGGGATTTGAAATTCAAAGATTAATTGGATGAGACATTAAGCTGTTGTATTAGTACAATGATAATTCTGCGAAATAATTTGTTGTCCTAATCGAGTCATTTGAAAGGAGGATTATAATATTGGTTCAGCTTTTTGCAAATAATTTTCTTGGGGATTTATAAAATAGGTACAGAGCGCGTTAATTTTCATCATTGATGTTCTTCACTCACAGAGTGAGTTATGTAGATAATTTGAGATGGTAAAGGGGACACATGCTATGCTTCTTGAATTTGTAGGTCATGTTATAATATGCATTCAGTGTTCAATCCAGCATCAGAGTCTTCAAGAACTTCAAGCTTTGTTAAATTGTTATCGAAAGGGAAAAATCGAAAAGAATGGAAAGGGAGAGAAACGAACCTCGTTCTTCCAGATCGTCCAGATCTTCTCCTCTCCTTCGTGTCGTCCTGTATCGTCGCCTCACTCTTCCAGATCGTCCAGCTCTTCTCCTCTCCTTCGTGTCCTCTGTCTAGGGTTCAAAAATGGAAAGGGAAAAGGTGAATACGAAGAAAAGAAAGGAAAAAATATATATATATATATACAAAACGGCCTCACCAGCTCTTCTCCTCTCCTTCGTGTCTCCTTCGTCTCCTCTCCTCTGTCTAGGGTTCAATGGAAAGGGGAAAGGTGAATAAGAAGAAAAGAAAGGAAAAAAGAAAAAATTATATACAAAACGACGTCGTTTTGTAGCGCTGCTGGGAGCGCGGCTGGAAAGAGCGGCCGAAGATCTGAACTCGGAAGGATGGTGGGTAGTAGCCACCGTCAACCACGTTGAGTCGAATCATGTGGCCGCTGATAAAGAGTTGATGAAGTACATGCATGAATATTTGTAATAGTGAACTGCTGAAACTATTTGTAGTAGTGTAATTATGTACGAAAAGGGATTAAGGGATAGACGAGAGGTTTCAGAGGAATATGCATAGATGTGAGGGTTTTTTTTTTTTTTTTCCTTTCTTTATATCTATCTATTAGTTTTATTTTCTGCAACGGAGATGAATAGACATAGAACATTTTTTAAGGGTTTCAATTTTAGTGGAACTTGTGGAGATAGAGGCTGGTGTAATCAAAATCACATACATAATCGTGAGTTTTTATTTTAAAAGAAAATTTAGGAAAGGTAAGTGCCAGTGGATTGAAAAATTAGCTCAAAGCTAGTGTCACAATTTTTTTTGTATTTTTAAAATTTACAGAAAACTAGAAATTGGGATTGGAAGGCTGTGAGACTCCACTACATTTGTAAATAGATATAGTATAGATTTTAAATTGGGCACTTAGGTCATAGGTTTACATTTTTAAAATTTTGGATCAATAATCTTTTGTAGTTAAAAGGACATTTATTTGTTCCAGATGATACATATTTTTCTATTTATTTAAATGTTACCTATTTGTAAAGGTAGCAAACCCATAAATTCGTCCAATTATATCTGTTAAAACTCATATTAATCTACCCAAATCAATAAATGAGTTTAAATGGGTTGTTCATTGTCAACCCAATTAAAATTGGATTTATATAGGTTGGATATGAATACTCATTTAAGTCCGTAAATAAATTTTTTTTAAAAAAATAACAAAATAAAAAATATATTTTCTTAGAAAAAAATAAAAACTAATTTTTTAAAAAAATTAAAAATTAAAAAAAGAAAAGAAAAGATGAAGTAAATGGATTAGTTGAGTTCATTTGTCCAACCTATATACAATTCAACGCAATCCATTTAAGCACATTTATTAAATGGGCAATTTGGGTTAGATTGTTTAAAGAATAATGTTATATGCACCAACTATTGTACTAACTAGTGTACTAATTGATGATGTGTCATAATTTAAGATGTTTTTAGTATTTGTTGTTAGGTTTTTATTCTTGGCAACCCCGTTTGACAAAACTCCTTTCAGATGTATTTATTTTCGCACTTTTTATTTCAGTGAGGCTATGAGTTTATTAGATGCGAATCCAAACCCAAATCGAACCATGCAGAGAAGTTTGTGATATTAATGCTTTCAAAGATTGCCACTTCGCTGATTATTACAGGGGTCGAGCTGCCCGGTCAGCTCGCGGCCGAAGCAAAATGCAAAATTGCATTCAAAATTGCATGTCCGTCGTTGCTCGTTCGAGCCAAGGAATTCTCGCTCGAGCTAGGGCTTGCTCGCTCGAGCCAAGGAATGCACGCTCGAGCCAAGGATTGCGTCCATACAAAAACCTGGGAAGAAGTGTTACGTGGTGCGCTTCGCTCGAGCCAAGGATCCGGTCGGCTGTCAGCCAAGAGCCTTATCTAGAGAACATCATGAAAAATACAACTGCTCGGCTCACGAGCCGAAAAGGCTTCGCATCTGAGCGAACACTTCAGAATCCGGACTTTCTCAAGAAGTTTGATTTATCTCCCAATCTTGAGTTGATTACTTTTGGGTTTTCTCATAACATACTTGTCTTTTCCATCCCCAAAACTAAGTGATTGATTGAAGTCCTTCAGATCTTTTTTTGGTTGCTGTAAAGTTTATATCTTGGGGATTATTTTGAGTTTGTTTTCCAATTGGATGTTATTTACTGAGTCTTACAAACTCATGATTAAAGAGTTAAGTCACATCCAAAGCGTTGTTTGTTATACACAAAAGAGAGATTATTCTTACAGTTGTGATCTGAAGAATATCGAGCCTGCAAGTCTTATCGTGGAATCCCGAGCGTCGGGCTCAATCATAGAAAAGGACATCCTGTGGTAGAAGATCTGGGTTGGGCAAGAGGCACATAGAGGTTCGGTTCAATTTAGTGGCGTATTGAGCTGGATTTTCGGGCTAGTTCAATCTGGAGTATATGAATACCTGAGTAATGCCTTTAAAATCTATCTTAAGTGGATTGTTTACTTTGTTGTTGTAAAATTTTTCTTGTTTCTTTTAACAGCCTCATACAGAGAACAACTCCCATTTCCTTGTTATTTCTGCTCCTGTTTGCCTCGTGGTTTTTGCAATCACAAGCTGGAGCGTGTCCAATTGTGGTTTTTTTCCACGTTAAATCGTTGTGTCTTTTTGTCTTGATTGTTTGATTGTTTGATTGGGATTGTTATATTCTGCTTAAAATTGATACATAATCACAAATCAACATCTAGGGGATTTCTAGATTTTTCATTTGTAATTTGTATAATGAGTGGGGTCAATAATAATATCATAACTAGTGTTGGTACACTAATTAGTACACTGATTGGAGCATGTAGCATCACCGTTGTTTAAATGTATAATCCTTTTTGACCCATCCATACCAGTCCATTTACCACATCTACTTATTTGTATACATGTCACATGTTTGTTCACTTGTCTGTCCAATATCACATATCTGTCCACCATAGTAACCAGGGCCGGCTCTAAACATTCAAGTGCCTAAAGCGAACACTCAACATGGGCACCTACATTTTTTCATGTCACTAAAAAAAAAAAAAAATTCAAATGCAAAAAAAAAAAAAAAAAAAAAAAAATCAATTAAAAAAATTATTACAAAAATTTAAAGGATAAAATTTAGTATTATTTCTTATATCTATCCATTTACACAAGAAAAAAATACTATACAAAAATCCATAACTAATATTTAAAAAAAAAAAACTAAATGAATCATATCACTATATCTCTTAAGCATTACTGTTCTTGTATTTTTAGTTACAAAATTGAACCAAGAGCTCTTAATTGTAATTCAATTACTTCTTTTATACTTTCTTAGAAGTATGATTAAACAAACAATGCATTCCATTATTCAACAAACAATAATCATTCAATTATAGAAATTTCAATTTTTAAGTAAAGCCAACAAACAATTGAAGTAAAACTTAAAATGATACAAAATCAAGAGAATATTAAGATTTAAAAATTTTCACTCTCCTAATGATGAATTGTGTTGGAGAGAAATTTGGTAAAGTAATTTGGATCCTTTATTAATAAAATTGTGTTGTTTTGGGGTTTAATATGAAGTGCTAAATTTAGTTAGGTTTTGAAAAGTTGAAATTAAAGTAATTGGAATCCTCCACTTATAAAAATAATTTTGTTTTTTCAGTTTGGTGTTGAGGATTGGAGTTAGGTGAGTTTTGATGTTAAAAATTTGGAGGCCTTCATTTAATTGAGATCTAAAAATATTATAAGAATTTTTCTTAAATTGAGATCCTAATTTTTAACTCAAATCTGGGATCTAAAGTGACGATTTTGCCAGCTTAACCTCAAAATCGGCCCTGATAATAGCACTAGCCACCTCTACCCACTGCTACTGCCAATCACAACTAGCGACTTTTCCAACTAGCTTTTCAATAACTTTTTCAACATGTCTTTATTATCAAAAAATAGTAATTCTTGAACCTAATGTCATTTCTCCCATAAATATGGCATTCTCACCAATAAATTCTTAAAATATGGTGTCGTTTGGGAAGTGGGTTGACTTTTTGATTTTTTGACTTTTTGACTTTTTTTGGCTATTTTAGCCTGGGCTAAAAAGTTTAGTTTGGGAAGGGCTTTTTGACTTTTTGATTTTTTTGACTTTTTTTGTGAGAGAAGAGTGTAATGATTATGGGTTGGACGTGATGTTTTGTTTGTTGTGTCTAAAATAGCCTATTTTGTTTTTTGTGACTAAAATAGCCAAAAAAGCTTCCAACCCACCTTTCCAAATGGTGCCGTATATAATGAGTTTGGATAATGCTAAAGTTTATTTTGACAGGTAAATTAACTTAAGTATCATCTCTCACACATTATTATGTTATTATTATTAGTTATTTGTTTTGATGATGTTTGTGATTTTGTCAAACAAAAAATATTGGTTCCATTTGTAATAAAAAAAATTAAACAATCCAACTTTAAAAATAAGAAAATTGGGGGCAATCTGCACATTACCCAAATTCTAGTTATTGGAGTTAGCCTTGAGTTTAGACAACTCATAACACAATTCAACCTTTAGATAACCCATTAACCCGATCAAATATGTAATCATATGCAGCGAGTTCATAATAGATCCATGCACTACAACAAAAAATGATTTTTACAGCGCACATTGCACGCCGTAAAAACCCTTCTACGACGTGCAACGTAACGACATATTATGGCCAGTCATGAAAAGTCATTTACTTTCAACGGTATGTCATAGTACTCCGTTAAAAACTATTTAACCGCAGATCTTGCGCGTTGTTTTTACTTTTTGTACGACTACTTTTGCACACCGTTAGTTGTGAACATACCACGGCGTTTGTAAAATGTTGTGGAATATGTCATATAATGGCCTAATTTGTTTGCCGTAGAATGTGCATTATTTTTTTTAAAAAAACTCAGCAGGTTCTATTTTGACTTGTTTTGTACAATCTAATAAACATTACAAACAAGCTTCACAAAATATCAATCAACCACCAAAATATTTTTTTAAGCATAAAAAATAAACTATATCCATAAATTATGAACATTCAAAAATTGTCAATATATACATTCCAAACATCCAAAAACTAATCTTAATTCAAAACCATCTAAAAAGAACTATCCTTAAATTCTAGTTGTCCAAAAAGTTCTAAACTATCCAAAAACTATGTCATATATAAGTTTCTAAATAAAAGGCACATTGACTTTGACATGATTAACGCATACTTTCCAACACCCAGGGCCAAGAAGCTCCATTCTCTAGATTGTCTTGGCTTCAATCACAAATTTTGATTCCTTGACCTAATCACAACACAAAGAAATAAATCAATGACAATAAAATGCCCAAAAACCATTCAATAAGACATTTTCACAAACACCCACATTGCGTATTTAGCAATACAATATCACATAGTTGGAAGTCTAAGAGAAGGAGCACTTGGGTCTCCTCAACTTTAGCAGCTAAAGAGAGACAAGCAACAACAACAAATTGACAATCTGCAAGTGAAAATAGACTATTGCATAACCAATGAAAATAGACTGTTGCATAAAAGGAAAATTTTTATAATAACCATTAAATGGTGAGGTAATTACAGAAGTTTACATGAAGATACACAGGATTATAATAAAATATATCCACATATTGGGTTTTTGAACTGCATTCATTGTAAGCAGCAGCTCCAATCAGCTTTTTCAGCTCCTCTCCCCTTAAAAGATAGGAAGTCAGGTTTCTCTTGGAGGGACTAACACACTTTAGAAATGACAGATGCAAACAAGTGCGCAATGGCCAAAAAATAATTTTACAAACATAGGAACACCACATATACCTGAGCTGTTGTAATGGGCACAACACCAGGGTGGTTTACAAAGAATTGCTTATCTTCCCAAAGATCTACATGAGGCAAAATAAGAGGTCATTCACTCTGAAGGACTGTTCACTTCACGCACAACATTCATATAAAAAAAATGCAAAACTAAAGATGCCAAGAACAGAAAATAAAGATGATAAAGAGCATGATAATAATAGCAAAGACCTCCGTTCAAGTTGAAACATTTCCTTCCAAGGCAATGCAGACAAGCATTACTTCTAAAGATGCCAAGAACAAAGAATATTGGTATTGGAGAATATTGGTATTGGAGAAGCAATAATTGACATTGTTACCATGGGTCAGATAAAGAAACATCAAGAAGTCTCTACATCTCGAAATGAGAATTTCAAGACTCAATTTCATTTGGTTTAGTATCTCTACCTAACAAAACAAAAGTGGACAATATTCCAATTGTCTACAAAAAAAATGCCATCCACTTTTTTTGGTCTCACAAGCCACCTAATGGATCCAAGAATCTGAGAACAATTTTTCAATTGCCTATAGGGATCTAATTGGGTTACCAACAACTAACTTACTCTGTCATGGTGATCCAATTTGGTTGTCAACAACTAAGACCAATCTGTCATGATAGAACTATAAATCCAACATTGCCAAATTGAAACTATTCAAATGGTTCAATGGCAATTGACTTGGTCCAAACCAGGCTAAACTTGCATCTAAAACTATCTTGTATTGTTTTTCTCTTATTAACAGCAAAATCAAGTCCAGAGGTTCAGGTTTCCACCTCTAAGTACTGATATCTATCCTGTTTACGGAGATCATTAAAAATAATATACAAGGAAGCTAAGTGGATCTTAGTAGCCAAAATGAAAGCTTCAATTAAAATTAAATGCTACATAATTATGATGGCACCAGTACATATCCAGGATTCAGCACTGCCCACATGAAACACCAAAAACAATACTAAATTTGTTGACCCTGGTCATGAAATTCCACGAGCAGTTCCACAAAGCTCAAAGAAATTACAAGTGTGTATTTCATTAGCTAGAGAAGTGCCATAATAGCAATGAATATTAACTCTTTCTTGCGAAGTTCCAAAATATCTGCCTAGTGTAACTATGCAGGAAGCTGTTAATTTTGAAGGAACCTAGTAATTTTATCCAGGCTCACATGGCAGCTTAGCACTCTTCAACTATAAAAGAAAAGCTTTATGAAAAGCTTATAACTGAAACTTGCTACTGCTTCCCTATTAATCCCCCAAAAACAGAAGAAGAAGAGAGAGATAAATCATGGATATTTGGGGATAAATGATCCAAAACTGAAGATGTTTCTGCAAAAATTTCCCTTTTGTATGTCAAAATGGCCCAATTATCGAGATATGCTTCAAGAGAACTTGGAAATGGAGTTAAAAAGTGTTAAATATAAGTAAGTTTGCAACCATGGGCATAAAGAAATTCTAGTGAAAACTTTCAAAGAAGAAATCTCACATTTATGACAGAATTCTAGATGCAAATGTCTGAAAATAGCCAATAGTAGAACTAACTAGAACAAATGAAAAGGATAGGAAAAAGACTTTAACCAAGCTTTGTTCCAACAAGAACTATTGGAATTCTAGGAGCATAATGCCTCAATTCAGGAATCCACTGACCATCGAAAACAGAACCCCCCCCCTCCCCGAAAAAGAAGAAGAAGCATGTATCAGCATACCATCTAATCAGACAGAAAATTATCTTATGATCAGAAAAGAACGACATCTATCTTTACATGAAAACATTATTCTTACCTTTTTTGATATATTTTCATAGCTAGCCTTGCTAATCAGAGAAAATGCAAGTATAAAGACTTCGATCCCTCGATTGCTCAAGGGTCTTAATCGATTGTAATCCTCCTGACCTGTTCCATGAAACAAACAAGTCAAATCCAAAACATGTGAAGAGTTCGTTGAAGAAGAAGATATCACTGGCTAATATGAACTTACCTGCTGTATCCCAAAGTCCTAAATTAACAGTGCTCCCATCCACAACCACGTTTGCACTAAAATTGTCAAAAACAGTCGGCACATAATCCTGTTCCAAGTTCAGTCGATTCAGACTTCGAATAGGAAAATTTCCATCATAAAAAAATTTAAAATTATCTGAACCTTCACAATTTCAAGCTTCCAAAATCAAGTGAAGAAATTCCTCCATATATGAAACATAACTAAAAATCTACAAAGCCTTTTAATGTTGACAATATTCTCCGTAGTCAAAACCAGAAGATTGATAGCAGAACTTTAAAAGCAATTTTCTATTTCACCCACAACTTCAACTAAGCAAAGTTCATGGAATACTAATTTTCCATGTGAATCTTGAAAATTTTCCTTTCCTTCCCCTTTTTACCAAACAAACAACAATGAAAAAAGACAAGTTTTTCCAAGTTTAGTCAATTCAGACTTCGAATAGGAAAATTTCCATCATAAAAAAATTTAAAATTATCTGAACCTTCACGATTTCAAGCTATCATGGCAACAACAATAACTAACAAAATGCAGAACTAATCATTGGATAATCTATCATGGCAACAACAATAACTAACAAAATGTAGAACTCACATACCAAGCTCTTGCAAGTTCACATCTGGAGCAAGAAAAGATTTTCTTTCATCTTATTTGTATGAATCTGAAGAATTTATAAGCAACCATGCTCATCAGAAAGGCTTATCTCCACTTGGACTTCCAAATGTCCAAGCCTGAAAAGAAAATAGTCAAAATCTAATTCAATAAGAGGAAAGAGAAGAAACAAAATCTAAGTTAGTAAGAAATCTTTATTTAGGAACTTGTCCATATAAAATAAGTTTTACTGAAATGTCAAACAATCAACAATTTTGTACCAGCTAACCATAATGAAATAATCTTATTTAGCACAACAGAGAAGAGGTATGCAGTGTAGAAGTCACACTACTAAAAATTGGACCTTTTGCAACGATCTCAAATGTTACAAAAGGTCTCGAGTATGGCATGGGTACATATAAACGTAATTTATAAGAAAATATAGGGGTACTAGAATAAATATATTGTACCAATTTTTAAAAATTCCAAAATAAAGGTAGTAAGATTTACTGTATTTTGTCAAAATCTCAGAAGATGAGGTCAATGTAATTTACCCACAAATTATTTATTAAAAAAAAAAAAAAAGAAGAAGAAGAAAAAGAAAAAGAAGAAAAGATTCATTGTGTAATGAATTACAGTTACCATATCAATTATTCAAGGATAAGAAAGTACTATGATAAGATGAGTTTTAACCATACTACTTGTACGAGCACAGAAATAATCTTCTTGTATAATCATGTTGATCAAGTTTGCACTCCTCCAAACATCGTCGCTTTGCCACTTGAAAACACAAACGTGAGCTAGCCGGCGGTGTGTGCCGGAAACCTCTCCGATGCCTAAGTAGCAAATAGACAATAGACACAAAAGCTCTGTGTATTCCAGAGTAAGAATTGTGATACCTGTACATAGGTCCTGTATGCGCTTTTGTAGATTTTGCCTGGCACAATCCTAGTAGGACTCCAACTCT
>NW_021025015.1:763161-780728 GCF_004153795.1 Camellia sinensis
GGGGGGGAAGAGAGATCATTCAAATCTTCTGGCATACACTACTCAAAATAGCAGTAAGCACGGAACCATGATAGCCGCGCTGTTTCATTCAGATTCCCTGGTTGCAATGCTTCACGCAGAGACAGACCTCAAAGGAAAGCAAAAGGGTTAATTTCACAAACAAAAGGGTGTTCAAGTAAACAACTCCGGAACACTCGACATTCTAACGCAATGGGACTAAACTCGGACGCGACAAGACAGACCTTTAATCAAAAAGGACTGACTCAAACAAAGAGCAAGACTCTAAAACAAGACACCGAACTGACTCAAAAACACCGATAGTCAGCAAAACCACAAAATTGGCATTCGCAGATGCTGCAAAAAGTACGTGCTAGACGCACATCCAAAATGCACCGAGCGCCACCCGCGGTGGTCCACCCCTGATCACAAAACTCGCAGTTACCTCAAAGTCTAACACAACTTCAGTGTGACAGACTTTGCAGAGTGTAGGGTGGAGGGATGACCCCATTGTCAATTCAAATCTTGCACTTTCGTGGCGAAGAACGGAAGACAACCGTCGATGGCTGTTGACCGTTTTGCTGGTGGGTATGCGCGTACTAGGGTCAGCATCATGTGAGAGAGGAGAGATTCTTCAGCATGAGGCCGAGCTTTTCTAAGAGGTTAAGATGCCCCTTTTTTTTAGCCAAAATTTGAAAATGCCCAAGACAAAGGCATTGTAGGAGGGCGTGAAAGACTCTGCGCCCCGAGGCAGGTACTTCGGAAGTCTGAGGTCTTGCTGACGCACTAGCGAAAGGGTCGGATGGCACTTGCCTTGGCTTTCTGAATCTTTCTAGTGCAGTGATTGGGAGCGGAAGGAACTTCTGCATAACGGGCGCCTTCCCGATTTCCGCCTGGCTTGGACTTGCCCTCGGCTGGAGTGGGAAGCATCATCCACAGCTTTTAGTCATGACTGCGGAATTACTTGCTGCTTATTCATCCCCCCGGCTTCAAGGCCTCGACTGCCCACAATAGTTGTTTCAAACGGGATCAGCATCTGTTCCACTTATTATTTTACCTCTAGCTCAGCCTGTCGAGGGGTTTTGGGCTGCTTATATCATGAGCGGAACCCGGTTGTTGTTGACATCTATGTCAATTGGCCATTAGCTTAGGACAACCTCAGGCTGGCTTGAGCTCGATCACAATCGTCTCAGTAGCGAGGGGCTCTGTGTGGTATGAAAATTCCCGGCATATGCTCGAGCTTGGTGGCGAAGCCGACATTTCCATAGGCCAGATCGGCCACGGATTCTTTTGCAGGTCGTCGATCATTCCCATTAATTTCAAACGGGTGGCTCACGAGCTTGATCAATTGGGGGAGTCCAAAATCGGGTGTTGCAGCAGAGCGACCTGGGCGGATGCCGTACAGTAACATTGGTCTCATCCTACAAAGTTGATCCCTTGGTCTAACGCGGCGCCCCATAACCACAATTTCCTCTGAGCTTTGGGTCGTCATATAGTCCGCTATCTGAACGGTTGACTGACGGATCAGGAATATCTGCCTTGCCTTCAGCGAGGGGAGAACATCTGGCTATGTCTGTTACTCGAATCTCTGAACCCCCTAAAGGAGGAGAAACATTGCCTTAGGCATTTTAGCCCAAACCGGAACAAACACAGGCGTAGGCTAAAAACAACTGTAAACTCTAATACTGATCACTGTTTCCCAAAACTCACTGTCCCAAAACACTAAATCTGATACCCAGATAAACGATTCTCAAAGACACTGATACTAATTGCCCGCAGGCCTGATGCTCAAACTCACAGACTGATATGTACTGCTTCCTGGTAGAGATACACTCTAAAGCACATAAAGATAGGTGAGAAGCCAAAACACACCCCTATGTTGGGGTAGGGTTTCTCCTTCTATTTGTCAGGAGCTAGGGTTCACTACGCACGCAGCGTGTTAAAACATACCTAATCATTACGTGGGGTAAGCAAACCTGTTCCTAGTTTGGAATGGTCACTATGGATTCCGAATATGCACTAGGTCGAATGGTCAGAAAGGTGTGCCCCGGTAATAAAAAATGGGGTTCTGTGTTCCCATACTGGCAGAGGCCCATAACCGTCAGGCACTTATGGCCATGCCTTGACAAGGCAAGCCTCCGCAAAACGCTCAGGAATAGCAGATGGCAAAACGACGGTGTCCTAGGCCCGCATGCCATGCAATGCATGCAAAAGAAACACATAAGTGTTGTTCAAAACAAGATATCATGAATTCAGTTCAAGTTCTCTATAATCCCCAGCAGAGTTCGCCCGGAAAACTGTAGACGTCCCCGAACGCCCCGGGAGGATGAGTCCCAGTTCTGTTCATATTGGGCTCACTTACAGTTCGGACTCTTCGAATTGTCACGGTCTTAATTCTGAACAAGAGTCAAATCCGGTAAATGTTTTTTTGAGAAAAACAAGATTTTTAGAAAGAAGGCTAATACATGGACTGCTTGCCAGATACAGAGTCGTCACCTAAATATTTTATTTTGGGAAATTTAGGGAAACCCTGGCCTCGGTGCCAAAAGGCCATTGTGTTCGTCATCACCAAAGTTGCCTCGGCTTCGGGAACTTGGGTACGATTGGAGAAGGTCAGCTATGGAGCACCCCCTCTCGCCGATCAAAGATCGGCCTCTCTTCTAACCGGAATCTTGTTTGAAAGCATTATGTGTTCCCTATTCTCGGTTATTAGCCTAGAATTACTACGTTATGCGCACAGCAAACAAGTATAGACCACAATTGCCCTAATTGGAACATAAACATTTCATGTTTGTTTCTTGAGAAAGGTTTGCTACCTCCCAAGTAGGGCTAAAATCCAAGATTTTGCCACCCTCAAGTGGGCTTTAGAGAAAAGAATGGTTTTGCCACTATCCTAGTGGGGCTTAAAAACTCAACAGTTTTTAGTGCATTTCCAATTAGGTAATTCAACCTCCATCCACAGGCACTCAAGCAGTTAATATCATATATAGCAAGTAGCCTCATGGTAAGCATGCTGTCATGTTAAACATTCACACTCATTGCAAGATGCTGCAGTAAATGCTCACCTAGTACTCCGTGCCAAAACAATGAACTAGTTAGTAATCCATTATGCATAATCCTAGTTCATGTTAAGTGCCTAATGCGACGCATACAGAAAGCAATTAGAAAGGCTCGGCTTAATCCTAGGATGCATGTGAAATGCAACCATTCGATGCACGTATTCAAGTTAGATTTGAAATACTTATGTAGTTAGCATGAGCGCCGAGCCCGGTGCATGCAATACTGATGAATGATGCACGCATGCCTAGCATAAGGTATGTTAAATCAAATATGTCCTAATACTAACCATCAAAGCATGTAAGTAAAAAGGAGAAAGAAGTGGGGATTGGAAAACATGCATAACACCGCATACACTTATTACAAGTTCGCCTTCGCTCGAGGGACCAAAAGAATAATCAATTAATTAACCTACAAGCTAATTGATTATTACAGACAAATTAAACTAGTTAAGCAAAATTAAACTAATCTAATAAGACAGTAAAAGCAGCCTCGAGAAGAGGGCCCAATGCGTGCGCGCTCGTGTTCCGCTCGGAAACCCACCACCATGCACAAGTTACCTCTATTTCCACTATTTTTCTCCTCTGAAAATGGCACAATTCTCAAAGAACACTCTCTGGACATTGTGGGATCACCACGACTAGATAAATCATCACCGGCCATAGCAAGATGGCCATCGACCATTTGTTGGGCTCTGGCCATCCATATTGGTCGGTCGGCAGTATAGATGGCCGGCCGCCAAAGCTCCTGCAGAATCCTGTTTCGACAGCAGCAGAGGACAAAACAGGGCATGGCAATGCATTTCAAGCAAATGTGTGCACCAACACATCCCCTATCATGTTTATGACTCAAAGGGACATGGTTCTCGATTCCGGACCACCAATCACGCATTTCAATGCGTGATGGCCCAAGAAACCAAGTATGCACTTTGATATCAAATGAAATGCAATGCACATAATCAACAAAGAGGTCCAACCTCTATCACTTGATCAAGAGGCAAGGCATGCATGCCAATGCAATGTAACCTAGATATGTGGACTAAGTATGCAACATGAGCATAGGCACTAGAAATGCACAATGCATATTAGGCATGCAACTATGCAAGCAAGCATGCAAGGTATGAGGCATCAATGGTAATCAACAAGCATACAAGATACAATGTGGATGTTCAAGCATGCAAGTAAGCATGTGACTTCATTCAATCATGCAACCACACACAAGTATGCAATAACACACAAGGTGAGCATGCATCAACATGCAAGGGGTGGTCTTAAACTGATTTGGATAGCCTTATACTAGGGCCCAAAACAGTGGCCAAATGCTAAGAGAATGATGACCAAATAACATGCAAGCATGCATGCACACAAGGACCAACACTTAGGCATTGAAGAGAAACTCTCAAGCCCACTTAAGAGGATGCAAACATGGACATATAGCATGCACATTAAGCATTGAAAACCATGTTAAGAATGGTGCCAAACCAAGTAGACAAGATAGACATGGCATGCAAATAAAACCCAAAATCCAAGACAAGCCAAAGGGCTTAAATCATGATCATGTGACATATGAAGCAAATGATCAAAATGAATCAAAATTAGTCCCAAATCATGTTAAGGCAAGCCCCAAAAAACCACTTAGATGGCATCTAAATGATCTATACATGAAGGCATGCACAAGTGCTTAAACATGGAGTGTACAACACAACCTCTTAAAGCATCAAAGGAGCATTAAATGCAAGCATGTGAGCATGTTAAGTGGACTGAAATGACATGATAAGTGGTGCCTAAACCACTAAAAATGATGCAAGTAATACATGTTCATGGGTTCATACACTTAAAGCCAACAAGCTAAAATGCAAAGGGGCTATACGAAGCATGGCAAGCATGGCTAAGACGACCTACATCAGACCTTAAGCATGGCAAAACAAGCCTAAAGCTTCACAAAAGTTTGGCCAAAACAAGCGAGCATGGTAATCTACATGCTAAGTACATGTTAAGGCAAAATGATGGCATTACAAGACATGTATGCAAGGCATGCAAGGTGTGTCTAAACCAACATGAAACAGAGGTAATAATGGCAAAATATTACCAAATAACAGTTAAGGCATAGCCAACATGGACCTAAACTAGTGCTCACACATGAGGCAAAAATGCCATTTTTAAGGACAACAAGGAGAGGGGGTGACCCTCTCCTTCTTAGAACCTAAACCACAATCCTCACCACTGAAATCCCTCAAGATTTCAGTGGTGAGAAAGGGCCAAACAAGGTGGTCCCGGAGCTCACCAAAATGGCACAAAAATAGAGCCTAACAATGCTTAAGAGGGTCAAACAACCCCAAAGCTTAAAACACCCTTTAAACAACTATTTAGAGTAGGCAAAAAACAAGGCTTTTATATGTTATACACAAAGTCTAAAAACAAGTCGCGAAGAGGGTGTTGCTGATAGCACCCGACAATTCCCGTATCCCTCTAGCCTTCAAACTCCGGTTCAAAGTCTTGAACAACGAAGCAGAATATGAGGCATGCATTGCCGATCTAGAAGTAGCCCTGGAACTAGGAGCAAGACGGTTGGACGTCATCGAGGATTCAAACCTTGTTGTGTCTCAATCAAAAGGAAGGTCAAAGAAGAAAAGATGATGATGTATCACCAGACCTTGGACTTGTTAATTCCTCGGTTTGAAAAGCTAAACTTTGCTCATCTTCCAAGAGAGAACAACAGGTTCGCAGACTCTTTAGCAACTCTATCTTCCATGATAAACATCCCGTTTGGAATCCGGATGCGTCCAGTCATCATTGACCAGAAATTTGCGCCAGCCTATGAGTCGATCGCTGCTATAGATGAGGTTCAGGACGAAAACCCTTGGTATTATGACATTTGGAATTTCTTGGAGAAGGAAGCATACCCGCCAGGGGTAAATGCCAAGGATAAAAAGGCGATCAGAAGAATGGTCATTCAGTTCATCATCTGTGGGGGTAAGCTGTATAAAAGAGGTCATCTGGGAATGCATAAGCTGTGTGTTGAAACCGAGGAATCGAAGTGCCTGATGGAGGCCATCTATGGAGGAAAATGCGGTGCGCATATGAACGGAGTAATGCTAGCAAGGAAGATCCTCAGACAGGGTTACTACTGGTCCACCATGGAGAAGGATTGTGTTAGTTTTGTCCGGCGATGCCACAAGTGTCAGATTTATGCAAACCGCATGAATATCCCGCCGTCGAAGCTGTACAACATGACTTCGCCATGGCCATTTTCAGTTTGGGGAATTGATGTGATCGGGGCTGTCACTCCGAAGGAGTCGAATGGGCATGAGTTCATCCTGGTCGCGATAGATTACTTTACAAAGTGGGTCGAGGCCCAATCATATGCCGTGTTGAAGGCGTCGCACGTTGCAAAGTTTATCAGAAACAACATCATCTGTCGCTACGGGGTCCCAAACGAGATTATTTCGAATAATGGTTCCCACTTTAAGAAGGAAGTGATTGACTTGTTGGAGAAATATAATGTGGCTTTTCATAAGTCATCCACATACCGGCCGTAAACCAACGGAGCGGTCGAGGTCATCAACAAGAATATCAAACACATACTGCAGAAGATGGTGGAAACCTACCGGGATTGGCCAAATAAGCTATCATTTGCTCTGTGAGGCTACAGGACTTCAATTAGAACTTCTACCGGAGCGACTCCGTATTCATTGGTTTATGGGATGAAGGCCGTTCTACCTATCGAGGTTGAGGTTCCGTCATTGCGAGTATTGGCTGAGTGTCAAATAGCCGAAGCAGATTGGCAGCAGAGCAGGTTTGAGGAACTCATGCTCTTTGATAAGAGAAGACTGAAAGCACTGTACCATGTTCAAGGTTATCAGCACAGAATTGCCCCGGGCTTTCAACAAGAAAGTTAAGACCAGGAATCTAAAGGAAGGAGATTTGGTGCTCAAGGACAACCGAGCTCTCATCCACGACCCAAGGGGCAAGTTCTGACCCAATTGGACTGGTCCCTACATCATCAAGTCTATCTGGTCAGGTGGAGCCGTGGTTCTGATGGACCTAGATGGCCTAGAATTTTCACAACCGATCAACATGGACAAGTTGAAGAAATATTACCCTTGAGAGGCTCGCTAGACCGAAAACCCGAAAGGGCAACCTAGGCAAAAGTTAGAGCATGGAAAAATTGGAAAACATAAAAACTGAGCTCGCAAGGTTGAAAACCCGCAAAGGGCGGCCTTGACAAAAGTTAGAGCGTAAAAGGAGAGTGAAAATACTCGAGTGAACCTAAGCCTGAACTACGTAAGGCTTGATTCCCATCTTCGGGATACGTAGGCAACTTCATCCTGAAGTTCAACCATAAACTTTTTCCCGATCAACTTTGTCCATTTGATCATCTCAGTCATCTTTGTCTATCAACATTTAAGGGCTTCCATTGGAATCTCTGGTGCAGTGCTATTCAAGCTAGGGGCAACTTTCCAGTTGCAGGGATCCGGGGTTGTGCATCTCAGTGACAGATCTTAGGCGTGTCCAGTTCTGTTCCATATCGAAAATGGTTTCGAAAAGTTTTAATAAAAGTTGACTTTGTTCAAATTAATCTTTCTACAACTAAGACCATTTTTGGACCAAAGCGGAAAATTTTCAGTACCACAACCTTCAATTTCATTGATTTTCATAACAGAGTTCTCCTGCTCTTGCATACAATCGAAGTTGCTTTTTATTACATTCATAAAGAAAACATGAAAGTACTAACAAAGCAATAAATCCGGGGCATAGTCAAGTCAGGTGTCCCTGCGCCCCCTCCCAGAGCTGGTCGAAGCTTCTGATACCGAGCTGGGCCCAATCTGTGCCTCTTCATTGAGCCAATCCAAGCACTCGTCAGACAAAGTATAACTGAAAGTGGGAGCGGGGGCCAGGAGTTCTCTCGTCTTCCATGCTGTGGCATATCGGGCAAGCTGTGCACCTCGAACTGGGAAGGCAGCCGGATACTCTACCCCCTCCGGCGGGCAAGTCTGATCATGACCAAACTAGAGTTGGAACCGAAACGGAAAGTAGAAGACACAGTGAGTCGGACCAACCAACTGGATCCCGGTCTGCCGGAACATACTATAGCTCATTGCCGGGAGATTGAGCCAAGGGCAGCGCCAGGCGATGCGATCTGCAAACAAATTGCACATCCAGTCGAACCACCATCCCTTATAAAAGGCATCGACTAGGCGTTGTCGAAAGAAGTAGCCACGAGCTGAGTAGGCTGGGCAAGAGTCCATAACTTGCAATTTATCCACCAACCATACCTGGGGAGGGATGAAAAATGAGAAAATAAAGAATAGAGAGATGTACGATGAGAGAAAAGTAAGACAAGGGTTTTGTGAGAAAAATCAAGCCTGAGGGCCGAGTGATGTGAGCATTACATATGTGAGATTGGGTGGGAAACATTACCTGCAGCAGTAGTGGACTCCCCGCAAATCTGGTCCTCTCCCGGCGATGGAAAGCATCCAAGCCCATCAGCGTCTCAGCCAGTGTCCACGCAATACAACTCTTTACATCCTTCAAACCTTGAGCAACTTCAATTAGGCGAATGCTAGATCCACCAAAGCCCGACACAAGCAGAAAGTGAGATAGCATACACAAGCAAAGGGCATGTTGTCGGAAACCTTGTCAATGATGGTCGCCACGGTCACCGGCGTCAGAAAAGCGATAAATCAATTCAAGGATGTCCAGTTCCCCATTACAAATCAGAGACCGAGCGTCATGCGTAGTGAGTCCACACATTCGCCCTAAAGCTTGGGCGTGACCAAAGCGAAACTGAGGCAAGATCTCTTCACAACTTTCGGATTCCATCAAAGCTTGAAAATCTTCAAAAGTTAGGCATACCTCTTGCCCGCCGAAGCTAAAGACATGTGTCACCGGGTTCCAAAACCTTGCCACGGCATGAAGGAAGGGAAGGTGTAGTGGAGTACGACTCAGCGTGAATAGTGCATTCAAGCCAAAGCCCCGGAAGTTCAACTTTTCCGAGCCGTCTAAAGAAGCAATCTAAGCTGTGAGATTTTCGACGAGAAATGCTTCCATTTTGGTGCAAAACTGAGATGAAATGAATGAGCCATGGAGCTAGGACTTTTAAAGAGGATAAGGCACTGTTCGGGGGGACACACGTCGAAAATTTGGTGGTGGCTGAACTAAGTGGCCGGCCGGCCACCTTTTCTAGCAGGCCGGCCACCTCTCCCCCTCTCATATGCAAAAAGCAGGTCGGCCCGCTCCCAAAAGTGGCCGGCCATGCTGCAATCTGCGTATTTGGCCCTGTTTTACTCTCCAGAAGAAAGTTCCTAGCATTTCCATGCATCGAGAGTGTCAAAAGTCTCCATCTCTCTCGGTTTCGGATGCGTTTCGTCGCCCAAATCGTCCAAAATACACTTTGTTTATAAAGTTGTTATTAAATCTTGCTTATCGAGTTGTTGTTTTGCTTATCGAGTTGTCGTTTTATTGGTCGAGCTATTTCGTGTGCCGAGTCTTGTTTAATCAAGTCGCCGAGTCTTGTACATTTGAGTTGTTACTTTTTGTTTATCAATTTTGTTGTGTTTTGCTTATCGAGTTGTAAACTTGCTGAGGTTGTTGTTGTTTCTCAGTAAGATTAGGTTACTTTGTTTGTCGTATCAGTTCGCTACCTGACTTGGCACATACACAATGCACATTTACCGTTCAAATCTCTTTACTTGCAAAATGATGCGATGCGATGCTGAGAACATAAAGTACAACACTTTTTTAAAAAAGCTGTTTCATTCCATCATGCTTCCTTTGTTACAACATTTTACAGCAAAGGTACAAGTTTTACAGAAAATAAAACTGCCTAATAATGTACAATGTGCTACAACTACTAGTAAAAAAGATAAATAAAGCAGGAAACAGCTGCACCAATGCTCTCAAGAGCAAGAATAAGAGGCCCTCTTTGTCCTCTTCTGCGGAACAGGCTCTGCACCACCAGCACATCTGAGTCGGAATTGTCATCCTCAGGATCCTCCTCAGCCTCCTCTCCACGCCCGAAACCAGGGCCGGAACCCTCCTCTCTGTTAGCAGAGGTCTCTGACTGACGATCTGTAGACTCCTCCTCCTCCTCGTCCTCATCGGGCTCCTCCTCTACGATGTGTGCCCTGCATCTGCGGGACGACTCCCCTCTCCCGGCCCCGCGAGAAGGCCGAGATGGCCCGGCTCCCCGAGAAGGTCGAGATAGCCCGGTCTGTGGCGGATATACTGGTGGCATCTGAAAATAAAAAGTGCAAGTTGAATACATCAGCTCAAAATGTGTGTATCAGATACAGATGCAAGCAAACTACATGAAATAAGGGTACATGCGGATACATTATATGAATGTGGTGTGTCAGATGTGCTCTACACATACAATTAACCAAAGCAGTAAAATGTTCAAGGTCAACATGTCATCAGAAGTACGATAAATGTGAGAAAACTAAAGAGTACCTGGAAACCCATGATGGACAGCTGCGCCTCTCTCCGCAAGACCATGCCCTCGAGTGAGGCCACCAATCCGATCACCCCCTCCATGTACCCTCTGGGTGGCTATAGATACAAGCTCAAATCATCAATGAATAAAGGAGTGTCTAAGTATTTGAATGATAGATGAAAAGCAGTAGGGCATACCGGCGGTGAGTCGGGATCAATGACATATCAATGATCAGGCATGGGAGGCTCTATCGGAATCGGGTAGGAGGTCCCGTATCGCTATCCTGTCAACTCGGTCAGCATGTCTGGCCATCCGGCATGATGACGAGTCGGAGGAATCGGGGGGACCAGTCCAACCCCTCCTCTCGATGTGCCAGCCCTGCCAGTAGAAGGGGCGCCTGCAGCCCGAACTCGACTCAAAGACGGCATGTCAATAGACCTCCTCGAGGAAGTACGGACACCTGTCAACGGAGGCATCAAGTAGGTGTGACGGTAGGTCGCGTACTCTCCATCCTCTATATGCAGCAGTGCATTAGTGGCCAGTCTAGAGTCAATGACACCCTGGGGAGTAAGCCTATCAGCGAGCCGCATATCGTCCGGAGGCGCCGAGGGAACACTCGGCTCAGGAAAGCCCATAGTCTGACGAAGGAAGCGTTTCCCCAGGAACCAGGCCCAACCAACTGGCCCCTCGAACAAGATCCTATACCGGGAAGAGCCCCATCCCCCGACAAACTGAAATCGAAGGTCCCTACCCAAAGGCAACCAGGGCTGCCAGGTAATCTGCGGGTAACCAATGCATAGGCTTATCAGAAATCGTAGGTGTACGGAATAAACCAAAGATGAAAACATTGGGAATTAGGAGTTTTGGATTACCTCTGACGGCCGCACCGTGTCGAAGTACTGCCGTAGGTAGAGTAAGGGGTCACAAGGGGCGCCTCCACCTCCAGCTCTGGCGCTAGTACAGAAAAATATGCGAAAACCCATAACTGCGGAAAACGGGGCAGAAGCCATCAGAATACAGAATGCTGAGTGCAGGATGTTAGGACAGAGTATGAAGTGTGCCGCGTGTGCAATATACATGCATTGAAAAGCAGAAATATAAATCAAGAGGGCAGAAAGTACCTCCCAGGCTCTCCAGTAGCCGCCAACTATGTTCCCCCGTCCGCGGGAGGTCGTGCTCATATAGCAATAAAGGGTAGCCAAGCTGGCACCACCCCAATCATACCGACTAACCTGTGTGAGGTCTGCCAGGGCACCCAGTAGATATAGCCCAACGGTGTTCCCCCTGTCGGAGAACAAAGTGGTCCCAAAGAGGAACATCAGAAACCCGCGGGCGTACTGTGTAATCTCCTCCAGAGTCTCGGGCTCAGTATGCCTAAAATGTGAAGAAAACCAAGTGTACCGGACTTGGCCCGAGGATCGGTCGACCGGTGGACGAGCTCCCAGTAAGTAGATCCAAGCGGCCTTCCACTGGCCCATATCCTCGTCATATGGGATCACCCAGCCTCCCACGTCAAGGCCGGTCAATACGGCAAAGTCAAATATGGTCATATCCCCGGAAGATGAGAAATGAAAGGAGTTGGTGGTGTCCCACCACCTCTCCACCAGGGCGTCCATCAACGTCCTGCTAGCTGGAAAACGAGATATCCCGGCACAAAAGGGCTCGAATCCTGCTAGATCAACCCAATCGCGGACGGCCTCTGGGAGCTCCGCGTACCAATCTCTCGCAATAATGGAGTCGTATCCCCGTGTAACACAGGAGGACACCTGCATTCACGATGAATACATATATTCAGTTTCAGAATGAAATAAACAAGCTGCGTGCAAATGAGATATACAAGCTGCGTGTAAATGAAATGTATAAGCTATATGCAAAATCAAATCAGAATTCAAGTGTTTGGGCTGCGTGTTCAACTCTCAACCAGTGGACTGTGTGTTCACCTCAAAGTTCGAGCCGAGTGTTCAACATCAAAATATTTGGGCTGTGTGTTCAGATTTCAAAATCAGTGTGTGCTGTGTGTTCACCTCAACAATGGGCTGCGTGTTCAGAAATTCAGAGTTTGGGCTGTGTGTTCTACTCTCAAAATCAGTGTGTGTTGTGTGTTCACCTTCAACTTAGGCTGCGTGTTCAGAAATTCAGAGTTTGGGCTGTGTGTTCTACTCTCAAAATCAGTGTGTGCTGTGTGTTCACCTTCAACTTGGGCTGCTTTGTTAGAAATTCAGAGTTTGGGGCTGTCTGTTCTACTCTCAACAAGTGTGTGTGTTTCCCTTCAACTTGGGTGCATGTTCAGAATTCAGAGTTGGCTGTGTGTTCTACTCTCAACCAGGTGGGACTTGTGTGTTCACCTTCAACTGTCGACGCCAGTGTTCAACAATCAGAATTTTGGGCTGTGTTTACAATCTCTAAACAGTGTGGCTGTGTGTTCACCTTCACTAGGCTGCGTGTTCAGAAAATTCAGAGTTTTGGGACTGTGATGTTCTACTCTCAACAAGTCGTGGGTGTGTGTTCACCTTCAACTTGGGCTCGTGTTCAGAAATTCAGAGTTTGGCTTGTGTTCTACTCTCAAATCAAATGTGGCTGCTGTGTGTTCACCTTCAACTTTGGGCTGCGTGTTTAGAAATTCAGAGTTTGGGCTGTGTTTCTACTCTCAACAAGTTGTGGCGTGTGCCACCCTTCAACTTTGGGCCGTGTGTTCAGAAATTTCAAGAGTCTGGCTGAGTGTTCAGCTATCAACATATGTGTGGATGTGGTCACCATCAGGTTATGGGCTACTGTGATCAGGAATTTCAAGCGTTCAAAACGCAAACAGAATACTGTATCATGGGCTAAGCGTCAGAACAAGCTATGTGCTAAAAATGAGTATATAAGCATAGCAAGAGGCATGAAACGTACAAAAATGCGTAATATGTTGCAGAAATGTAAAAAAGGCGAAGTAAATACCTCCCGTGCCTCATGGGAAAGGTGAGACTCCGGCTCCCGCAAAAGCAGATCCCCAGGCGCTCGATCATCAAAATCAGTGAAGTGATAAAAAATAGCCCGTGGAAGGACATGTGCTCAAGGGGCGTACCTCTCGGGTATGAAGGGTCGAACCCTCGGAGGCAAAGCCATAATATCGGGATTATCCCCGGTGCCCGGAGGACCTCCACCGTGAGGAACATGATCAGCCATTTTAGAAAAACTGCAAAAGGAGCAAAATTGAGCGAAATGAGCCAAAATTGGAAAAAAGTCAACAACAGTCAACTCTCAGGAAATGAAAAAGTCAACAAAAGTCAACCCCCGAGGAAATCTTCCAAATGTTGAGACAAACTTACCTCAAGTGGTGAAAATGAGAAAAGAAGCACCGAAATCAAAATTTAATCGGTCCAAAGTGATGAAAACTGAAAGATTTCACGAAAACAACTTGCGTGGGGCATTGGAAAACGCGTATAGAGCTCAGATCTGAAGGGGAAAATGGTCTAGGAAGGAAGAGAAGGTGTTTTCGGAGTTGAAGTTGTGAGGAATGAGGCTTTGGCCGAGTGTATTTAAAGGAATGAGAGCAAAATGACCGAACTGCCCCAGATTTGGGCTAAGTGGTCGGCCGACCACCTTTTGTGGCAGGCCGACCACCCCTTTTGCAAAATGCTGGTCGGTGGCCTCTCCCTGGGACGAGACCTGGTCGGTGGTGTTCCCCAAGTGCCCACCACACTCTCTACAAATTTTGGGAAGGGTTGGAGTCCCCGAGACCTGAAAAAGTACAAGAGAAGTGCACTTTCCGTCGCGAAATCGCTCTACCGGAACTTCAACTCCAACTTTCAATGCGTTTTTCATCGCTACTCGTCAAAAGTGAGGTGTATCCTTTTCGAACATGTTGCGACCCCTCCGGGAGGTAAACCGGAGGTCGCAATTGAGTCACCCTCATCAAAAACTCGCATTTCTTTGCCCGTCGTTTTACGACAACTTCGCATTCGAATTCACATTTATTCTACATTGTTATGCACGTCACTTGCATTCTCATGCACACCACTCATACTATTGCGCACATTTCACAGGTATTGTCAAATCCTCATGCTTAACCCGCGTTGCCACGCGCGTTACTCCTCGCATTGCGATGCACTTTTCTATCGACGCCGCGATTGTCTGCATTCAATATCGCTTTGAACATGTGCTGCTAATTATGTTGTGCTTGTCGAGTTTCTTTCTTTTGCAGACACGATATTGTATGTACGGTTCATTTGAGGCTGGTGCAACCAGACGAACCGTGCAGGTATTGTATCTTCTCCGTGTGAGACGTGGCGAGAATTGAATAATTCTCTGCATTCTTAACTGCATGAAATGGAGTTATTGCTTTGCATTCTTGCTTAAAACTGTTGCATCTATCGTGAATATGTGCTTCATTACAGCTTGCTACATTTGCATGGTCATAAGTTACCTTCGGCTTCTTGCATCGTCGGTTGCATTTTGCCCCTGCCTGCGGGCACGCTTGCTGGCGCATCTCTGTTTATCTCGCCTGTTTGTCTAAGTCTTCGGCCTTGTCAAAAATGGGTCGTCTCTGGGCTTTGACATTCACTCCTGTCACTTATGACTTCCGAGTTCTGTCAAAGAGGGGCAACTGTAGACACCCCATTTTTGACCGACCTTAAGACTCAGACGTCACTAATTAAGCGCTCGGTGATATTGCATATTGTGCTCATTCAGAAGTTTTAGAGTCTCGGCTGCGAGCCTTGCCTCCGGACTTTCAGACTCTTTCGTGCCTTGTCTCGGTTTGCGAACCAAGCTTTGTTTTCTCTGTTTTCTCTTCCTGAAGGGAGGGAGAGGTCTCGTAGACCATCTCTCAGTGGCCGTAGGCTACGTTTCGCGGTCATAGGCCATTTTTCCCGTTTGGAGCCCGGTTTCTGATTTTTCGGAGCCGACAGCCGTGTGCCTCGGTTTGGGACTGCCTAACCACCTCCGTTTGCTCTGGTTTTTGACACACACCTTGTTTCCTCCCTTTTGAGGAACACTGTGGCCCGAGAGACCAACTTCATGGTCGAATGCCACCTTCGGTGCTTAACAGCCCATTTTCGGGGCCCCGGGCCGCGCGTTTCGATCCCCGAACCTCCGTTTTGCATCCGATTTTGTTTCATTTTTGGTGAAGACCTCTTTTTCATAGTTAGGAAGCTTGTAGGAGGGTGGGCGGCCAGCAATTGTTCTGAAAAGCCAGCTCTATTCCTTCATCACTCTCTGACGCCTGTTTTCCTCACTTGAAAGCCAATGCTGACCACCCCGGGGCCACTTTCTTGAACCCTAAACCCCATATTTGTGATGTACACACCTGGGAGGCCACCAATATTTGGTGGCCAACCAGTAATTGTGCCTGACCCTTTTGACCCCCTCTAAAAAATGGTCTTTTCTCTCTCCTGGTTCACTTTTTCTGGGTTTCAACCACATAGTTGTGTTGTGCACACATGAGAGACCACCTTTTTGAGGTGGCCGACCAGTAATTGTGCTTGCCCCTTTTGACCCTTGGTCAGCCAGCCAGGGGAGGTGGCTGGCCGGCCACCTGAACCCTCAAAACCTGGCCGGCCATGACCCCCTCACCTGGTTTCTTACAAATATGACCTCTTTTTTCCCCCCAGATCCTGTATCCGAGGGAGACTCTTTTGGGAGGGAAATTTGAATTTCATTTCCCCCCCTTTCCTTGCCTCTCTCCCTCTATAAGACCAACACCTCTCCACCATTTCTAAGGGTTGACAAAAACCAATTGGAGCCTTGCATACATACATCCTCCATCTCTCTCATTCAACCATCAAACACTCTTGGTTCTTGGATCATTTCTACACCACCTCATAGCACCACACCTCCATACTCCATTCCAGCAACTTGGAGGTTATTTCCAGAGGTTAGGAGCACCATTTCTTCAACCAAAAGCTGCTGGTCCATTGGTCTACAAGGGTGAGTCCCATTTTTCCTCTTTTGTGCCTTATCTTGCTTTGTATCTAAGCCATACTTGCTAGCATTTTTGGGCTCTGACCAAACTGTAAATAGCCATATTTTTTTATCATCTCCATGTTTGATTAAGGGTCTTTCTCTGTTTGAGGTCCCCTCCTTACCCTTTGTGTTTAAACTCTCTTTTAGGCCAATTTTTTCATAGTATTTTAGGCCTATTTTTGAGTTGTTTTGGACTTTTCCATAAACTGTAAAATATCTTGTTTTGAGCCCATGTTCAACATTGTTGAAGGGCTCTCCTCTGTTTGAGGCCTCCTGCTATCACTTGCTTCTTTATCTCTCTTTTAGGCCAACTTTTGCATAGTATTTTAAGCCTATTTGTGAGCTGTTTTGGACCTTGCCATAAACTGTGAAATATCTTTTTTTGAGCCTCTCTTCAACATTGTTGAAGGGCTCTCCTCTGTTTGAAAACAGCAGCTGCCACTTGTCTTTTTACCCCTCTTTTAGGCCTTTTCTTGCATGATAGTTTGGCCTTATTTGTGATTATTTTTGTGGCTTGATGTAAACTGTAAAGTGCCCTGTTTTGAGTCCCTCTTCAACTTTTTTGGAGGGATATTTTCCATTTGGGGCCAGATGCTGTCCCTTTGTGTTTAATCTCTCTTTTAGGGCCATTTTTGCATGATAGGTTAGCCCTACTTGTGTTTATTTTTAGGACTTGTTATAAACTGGAAATATGCATGTTTTGGGATTGTCTTGCATCTTTCTTCATGCTTCATGATCAAATAATGCATGCTTTGTATAGCTGTAAGTCATTCCATGTGCCTAGTTTCGAGTTTCGGGGTTCATTCCATGTATCGGGTGCCATGTTTCCATGTTTCGGGGCTGTTTTGTATCATATTTCGGCGCTTAAATTCGCATGTTTTCATATCATGCTCCATGCCTTGCCATGCTTAGATTAGAGTTGCATACTATGCCTCAGGTTCGGTCCTCGGTTTGCGTGCATGCGTGCACGTATTTTGGGAGTCTTTTTTTTCATCTAATGGCTACTGATGTAAGTGTGGCTGAGGTACACTCATGTTGGTGTAAATCCATTGTGCATTGTGTATGCCATTTCATTCCATAGCATTGTGTATGCTAGGTTGTATGTTAGAGCATTGTGTATGCCTTGTTACATC
>NW_021025015.1:783598-795911 GCF_004153795.1 Camellia sinensis
GTCGAAAAAAAAAAACCCACTTTTTTTTGCTTTTCCTGAGTTTCGAACCCCAACCGTCCCACATTCCGAACCTTTTTGCAACACACTCCCTCCACTATGCCACTACAACATCACATGAATATATATGCAATATATATTATTTATATAGTATATTAACCGCTATTAATACAAAATAATATATATAAATATAATTTTTTTAATTCAATATACTTTTATGTAAAAAATAAATTATTTACTAAAAAAAAATTTAGGCCACTTTTGGCGACTAAATTAAATTTTTAGTCGCCAATTCTATGATTTTCGGCTACTAATTATAATTTAGTCGCAAAAAAATTAAGTTTCGCCTAAAAATAAGTAGTTTGGCAACTAAACCTGTTTTTAGTCGCCAAAAACGTCCCCTTTTGGCTACTAAGGCCTCGTTTGGCAAGAGGCTATTTTAGCCAATTAGCCAAAAAGTTACTAAATTAGTCAAAAAGCCAACAATCCATACCAAAAAGTCAAAGATTCTCTTTTCTCTCTACTTTTTGCACATCTTTTCGTAATTAGCCAAAAAGTCATCCCAAACATACAAAGTTTTTTTTATCTACCTTTTTAGCCAAATAGCCAAAAAGTTACTAAATTAGCCTGTTCCCAAACGAGGCCTAAACTGAATTTTAGTTGGCAAGGGGCTGTTTTTAGCTACTAATTTTTTTTTTGTAGCCAAAAAGCTTCACTTTCAGCGACTAAACTATCTTTAGTCGGCAAAACACCAACAATCAGCGACTAATCTGTTTTTTAGTCGCCAAAACCATTACTTTTGGCTACTAAATTATTTTAGTCGCCAAAAACTGTCACTTTTGGCTACTAAACAACCTTTAGTCGCTAAAACCCCACATTGGGCGACTAAACTGCCTTTTAGTCGCTAAAAGCCTTGTATTCAGCGACTAAACTCTTTTAGTCGGCAAAAGTCACCAATTTTGGCGACTAAATCCATTTTAGTCGCCATTTGTACTACTTTCAGCGACGAAAAAAATTATTTTAGTCGCGAAATCTGTATTTTCTTGTAGTGTTAATACAATTTTTTTACTAAACAATTACAAAATTTATACTTTCAAAAAAAAAAACAAATAAACAAATAGACACTAGTAGAACACTTACAGGAGAAGAAAATTGATTGTGTTAAACAATCCCTTGAAAAGTTATTAGTTCTAAATAGCAAAAAATTGTAAAGAAACCTGCAAAAAGTATAATAACCCGACAACAAGTCATCCCCCCAAAAAAAATTAGGACTTACAAAATTCTCACATGGTGGGAAAAAAAAAAAAAATCTACATCATAATGTATACAATTTATTATTATTATTATTTTATTTATAATTTAGATTGAACTTTTATATGGTGGAAAAAATGAAAAAAAAAATCATTAAAATATAAGTTTAAAATTCACATGATAATGTATACATTTATATTTTTTTTATTTGTTATTTTTTTAATCAACATGATCAACAAAATGGAAATGTGAATTTTCCATTCGGAAAGTTGTAGTTCTAAACTGCTTATCAATAAACATAAATAATAAATAAATACTATTTTTTTTACTAAACAATTACAAAGTTTATATTTTAAAAAAACAAATAAACAAACGGAGAACGCTTACCGTAGAAGAATGTTGATGGTGCAACCCTTCAAAAAGTTGTTAGTCCTGAATAGTATAAAGTTGTAAAGTAATTTGCAAAAATAAATTTATACTAATAATGAAAAAAATTAAACTACAATAATAAATTAAAGACTCTTAAACACTTACAGAATTTATATGAAAAAAAAAATAACTAAACAAAATTTCAATCACTGAGAATATAAAAATTAATGAGTTTTAGATCATTTACCTGAGATCAAAGCAATCTGGAAAAAAAAATTATACTAATAATGAACAAAATCAAGCTACAGTTATAAATTAAAGACTCTTAAACACTTACAGAATTTATGTGGAAAAAAAATAACTAAACAAAATTTCAATTACTGAGAATATAAAAATTAATGAGTTTTAGATCATTTATCTTTAAAGAAGAATAATAATTTTGTTTGTATTTCTTTTGCCATAATAGTATAGATAATAATTTTGTTTTGTAATTTCTTCAAAAAAATTAAAAAAAAAAAAAAGAGAGAGAGAGAGAAGAAACTAAAAAGTACAAGGAAGAAACCAAAAAGTTTTTTTAAAAAAAATTGTCAAACTAATGGATAGATTGAGAGATGGTTGGTTGATTGGTGCTTGCTTGGGTGGCAGAGAAACTGTAGGAACGTGGTGGGGAAATGTTAGGAAAAATATGTGAGTGTGCACAAGTAAATTAATTAATGAGAATAAAAATTAATGTAAAAAAATTAAATTAAAGGTAATATAAGAATTTTTACGTGATTTCCTCAATGTGAGGTACGTTTACGGGATTGAAATCCGATTCCACTATCAACAAAATAAGTTCCAAACGATTACAAACAAGATATTAATGGTCTCACAAAACCACCCTTAGGTGAATTCCAAATAATCACAAGTAAACAAGAGGAAAGACCTCACCAAATAGAAGAACCAAAATTTTCAGAAATCAGAGTTAAAGAAGACCCAAAATAACGAACCAAATCAACACCGAAAACGAAGCAAAGAACAACCCAAATTAATTCCACTGTTCACACACCCAAAAATTGATTTCACCAAAGTGGAGTATGTGTAGCAGCCGCTCTCTTCACTTTGGGATGAGCAAAAACAAAACCCTAAAATATTGTAAATTTAGGGTTCATTATTAAACCTTAGTTGTTTCCAAATTGAATTGGGTCTCCACAAATTAAATATAATATATAAAAATATATTATAATTAATATTAAACCAAATTAAACTCTTTTTCCAAAATCAATTGGGTCCCACACTCCAATAAGGAGGTATACCCAACAATTCTCCCCCTACCGACTTAGGTGGAGAAATCAACCATACCCCCCAAAGTTCGACACTTTAAATGTTTGTCCCTCGACAAAGTCTTTGTCAACATATCTGAAATATTATCATTTGTGTGAACCTTTTCGAGTTGTAACAATTTCGAATCTAACACATCACGAATCCAATGGTATTTCACATCAATGTGTTTCGATCTCGAATGAAAAGTAGAATTTTTGCTCAAGTGAATAGCACTTTGACTATCACAATAAAGCACATACTTTTCTTGCTTCAAACCCAACTCTTACAAAAATTTCTTTAACCATAACTCTTCTTTGCAAGCTTCCGTAATAGCAATAAATTCAGCTTCGGTAGTTGAGAGAGAAACACATTTTTGTAATTTAGATTGCCATGTCACAGCTCCCCCTGCAAAAGTCATCAAATACCCTGAAGTAGATTTTCTAGAATCAATATCACCGGCCATGTTAGAATCCGTGAACCCATCAAGCATCGGCTTACCATCCCCAAAACACAAAGACACTTTTGAAATCCCTCGAAGATATCTTAGAATCCATTTTACCGCTGCACAATGTTCTTTACCAGGATTAGAGAAAAATCGACTCACCACACCAACAACATGAGTAATATCCGGCCTTGTACAAACCATGGCGTACATAAAAGAACCAACCGCTGAAGCATAAGGAACTTTCAACATCTCTTTGTTTTTCTCACTTGTAGGACATTGATTCGAACTAAGTTTGAAGTGACCCACAAGTAGACAACCAACCGGCTTTGCTTTATTCATGTTGAACCTCTCAAGAACTTTATCAATGTAGCTTTCTTGAGACAACCAAATCAGTCCTTCTTTGCGATCACGAACAATTTTCATACCAAGTATTTGCTTTGCCCGTCCCAAATCTTTCATAGCAAAAGATTTACTCAACTCTAACTTCAACTTGTTAATATTGTTAATCATGGTAGAATCTTGACCCACAATTAACATGTCATCAACATAAAGCAAAAGAATAATAAATTTACTATCCGAAAATTTTTTCACAAGCACACAATGGTTCGATGTGGTTTTAGAAAAACCATTATTCATCATGAAAAAGTCAAATTTTTTGTACCATTGCCGCGGAGCTTGCTTGAGACCATACAAATTTTTTTTCAATTTGCAAACAAATTTTTCTTTCCCTTTCTCTACAACACCTTTCGGTTGCTCCATGTAAATTTCTTCTTCAAATCTCCCACTCGCACATGAGTTGGCATGACACTGCCACATCTCTATCTCAATCTTCCTAAATATTGAACAATCTCATACTAACCAATGAATCGTGCAACTGTTGAGAACACTTGTATGTGGGAGCTCTATACTAGAAACCTTTCTTTTGCCCAAAGCCTTTCACAACAAGACGTGCCTTGTACCTCAGATTCTTGCCATCATTCTTCAATTTGAAGACCCACTTATTTTTCAGAATTTTCCTCCCCTTAGGCAACTTCACTAAATCACAGGTGTGATTTTCAAGTAAGGAATTTATCTCATCTTCCATGGCCTTTTCCCAATCACCTTTTTTTGCATGCTCAATTGCTTCTTGGTAGTTCGCTGGCTCCCCTTGATCATAAATCAACACAAACTCATTGGGAGGATACTTTCTTGAAGGTTGTCGGTCCCTTGTAGATTTCCTCAACTCAAGTTGTGGTGGTGGTTCTTGAGTTCGATGCTCTTCCTCAATTTCTGGCCCAACCTTATTAGGATTAGCATCATCCTCCACATCTTCAATAGGTGGCTGCACATCTCCCCCATTTTCATCATCAACTGAAGATGAAGGAGAAGGATTCATGTCAATAAGATCACTAGTTTTTGGCTCCGGTTGATCACCTTTGCCAAAGTCTTCAATTGTTTGGTCTTCAAGAAACACAACATCACAGCTTCGAATGACTTTCTTGTCGACCGAATCCCACAATCTATAACCAAATTCATCACGCCCATAGCCAAGAAAAATACATTGTCTTGACTTGCTATCAAGCTTGGACCTCTCATTCTTTGGAATGTGAACAAAAGCTCGGCAACCAAACACTCTCAAGTGCTCATAAGACACATCTTTACCGGTCCAAACTCTTTCAGGAACATCACCATTCAAAGGATATGAAAGAGACAAATTGATCACGTCAACTACTGTCTTCATTGCCTCACTCCAAAAGGATCTTGGCAATTTAGCTTATAAAAGCAAACACCTTGTTTTTTCCACAATGGTGCGGTTCATCCTCTCGGCAACGCCATTTTGTTGAGGAGTCTTCTTAACTGTCTTTTGGTGCCGAATACGTTGGCTGCGATAATACTCATCAAATGGCCCAATGTATTCACCACCATTGTCTGATCGGATGCACTTCAATTTCTGCCCTGTTTCTCTTTCAACCATGGCCTAAAAATATTTAAATACTTCTAGAACTTGATCTTTAGTTTTTAGTAAAAAAGCCCAAACTTTCCTTGAATAATCATCAATGAAAGTAACAAAATAAAGTGCACCACTATGTGTTTTAACTTTCAAAGGACCACAAACATCTGAATGAATCAACTGCAAAACATTTTCTTTTCTAGAAGTAACATTTTTCTAAAAAAAAACTCTATGTTGTTTACCCGCCAAACAATGAACATAAGTTTTAAGATGTGTACCTTTCAAACCGGGTAGAAGCTCTTTCTTGAACAAAACTTGTAGTCCCTTTTCACCCATATGGCCAAGCCGCTTGTGCCACAATTCGGTAGAAGTATCATCTTCAAGTGCATTGACAACACCTTTACAAATTTTTCCTTGCATCGAATAAAGTGTATGAATCTTCTTGCACTTAGCCACTACCAAAGAACCCTTTGTGAGCTTCCATATTCCATCACCAAATTTGTTGTTGAAGCCGTCATCATCTAGCTTCCCAGTAGAGATCAAATTGAGGCGAATGTCGGAAACATGCCTCACATCTTTAAGCAACAATTTGCAGCCCAGATGTGTTTCCAAGCAAACATCACCCATGCCAATAATCTTAGACAAACCTTCATTACCCATTCGAACAAAACCATAATCTCCTTCGGTGTAGGTAGTGAAGAAATCAACTCGAGAAGTCACTTGAAAAGAAGCATCGAAATCAATCACCCAATTGCTCTCTTGGCCCACAAAATTGATGCAATCATCTTCACAAACAACCATGAGATCACCATTGGTAGCAACTGCCGTTGTGTCTTCTTGCTTCTTATCCGCACTTTTGTCACGCCTTTTTTCCTTGTTCTTGAGCTTTCGGCATTCTCGCTTCATGTGCCCTTTCTCATGGCAATAATGGCACTCAATGTCTTTCTTTGAAAAAGAACCATCTTTTGATTTGTCACGGCTTTGATCACGACCACGAGGAGTCTTACTCCTCTCCCTTGTTTTGCTTCGACCTCTCACAACAAATGCTTCCGAATGAGAGGAACCTGCTGATTTTCTTCTAGTTTCTTCATTCAACAAGCTACTAGTGACTTGGCCTATTGTGACAACTCCATCAGGTGCCGAATTACTAACCGTCACAACCAAAGTCTCCCAACTGTCGGGTAAAGAACTAAGTAGCATCAAAGCCTGCAACTCATCATCAAAAACAATTTTCATAGAAGCAAGTTGGTTAACAATACTCTTTATTTCATTCAGATATTCCGGAATATGGCTGCTCTCTTTATATTTTAAATTAACCAACTTACGAAACAGAAAAACTTTATTTGTGGCTGATTTCCTATCATAAAGGCCTTCTAATTTTTTCCATAAATCATGTGCCGAAGTGTCAGTAGCAACATGATGAAACACACTGCCATCAATCCGTTGACGGATAACACCAACGACTTTTTGATTAAGTTTATTCCACTCATCATCTTTCATACCCTCGGGTTTGCCACTATCACCCTCAATGGGTCCATACAAATCTTTACAAAATAATAGGTCCTCCATTTTAGTTTTCCAAGTTACCCAATTGCTTCCATTGAAGCTAGACATATGACCCACATTCCCCTCCATTGATTTACACAAATAAATAAACCCAAATAAACCGTAAGCTTTGATACCAATTGTTAGGGAAAATATGTGATTCTCTACAAGTAAATCAATCAATGGGAATAAAAACTAATGTGAAAAAATTAAATCAAAGGCAACACAAGAATTTTTTACGTGGTTCCCTCAATGTGAGGTACGTCCACGGGATTGAAATTTGATTCCACTATCAACTAAATAAATTCTAAACGATTACAAACGAGACACTAATGGTCTTACAAAATCACCCTTAGGTGAATTCCAAATAATCACAAATAAATAAGAGGAAAGACCTCACCAAATAGAAGAATCAAAATCTTCAGAAATCAGAGTTGAAGAAGACCCAAAATAACGAACCAAATCAACACCGAAAACGCAGCAAAGAACTACCCAAATTAATTCCACTATTCACACACCCAAAAATTGATTTCACCAAAGTGGAGTATGTGTAGCAGCCGTTCTCTTCACCTCGGGATGAGTAAAAACAAAACCCTAAAATATTGTAAATTTAGAGTTTATTATCAAACCTTAGTTGTTTCCAAATTGGATTGGGTCTCCACAAATTAAATATAATATATAAAAATATATTATAATTAATACTAAACTAAATTAAACTCTTTTTCTAAAATCAATTGGGTCTCACACTCCAATAAGGAGGTATACCCAACAAGAAATGGATATTTTTTTTTATTTTTTTATTCTTTAATTCTTCTTAAGTTTGAGTATATTAAGTAGCTGCTAGGAAAATGAGCAAACGTGGGGTTTTTCTTTTTTTATTTTTAAATCATCTAAATTTTGTTGCTTGGGTGGTAGAGAAACTGTAGGAACGAGGTGAGGAAATGGGCAATTTTTTTGTTTGGTTTTTTTGTTTTTTTCTTCTCTAAAATCGTCTTGAAGTTGAGTATTAAGTATCAGCTTAGGAAAATGAGCAAACATGGGTGTTTTTTATTTTCTTTTTTTTCCTTTTTTGGTAAATCACCTAAATTCCACGTGACAAGAGTTTCGAGAGACTAAATCCAAGATTCACTTGATATAATAGTATAGATGTTTTTTCCTTTCTTAGGTGGCACATTTTAAGAGCTTACATTCTTTTAAAAAAGCCACATCACCGTGTATTTTTATGGGGAACTTACTGATAAGTCCCATGTACAAAGTTCAAGACTCAACTAATCCTCAAACAAAACACTTGCACCAATTAGTCTTATACATTTTTAATTGTTACTAAAAAATCCTATTTTTTTTTAAAAAAAAAAATTTACAGACATTGTTACATCTTACTACCGTCGGACTTCCGTCAAACGGTCGCCGGAGACTCGTCGGAATATTCAACATCGCTGGAAAGTCGCCGGAGTTTCGCCGGAAGTTCACCGGAGTGTTAAGAACGTTAATGGAAGTCGCCGAAATGTTCAGAATGTTCACTGGGCGTTAAGAACATCACTGGAGACTCACCGGAATGTCTAGAATATTGCCGGGAAAAAAAAAGAATAAATGGAGAAATTAGAGTAAAAAAACATAGTAAAACGTGCTAAATATTGATAAACTAAAAGGAAAAAAAATGAAACGACAAAAAACAGCAACAATGGGAAAAACATATGCTATTTTTCAATTTTTGTAAGGTTCAAGCAAATAATCTCTAATATTGATCAAACTAAAAAGTAAGTTTTGAAACTGTAAAACGTTAAGTTTCAAAGCAAAAATCTATTAAGCATTTATCCTTATTAATCAAACTATAAAATTTTACAGTTCTAAATAATGTTATAAAACTGTAAAATTTTACAGTTTTATACCATGATTCATTCCAGCACTAAAAAAAATTTGAAACTGTAAAATTTTACAGTTTTCACCGCCTGTAACTAAAACTCGAAAACTACTTGTTCAGAATTTGAAAATTTTCTCCATTAGAACAGAAAAATAGAAGTGTATAGCAGAGAAAAAAAAAAGAGATCAAAGAAGAAAGACGGATATAGAGAGAGGATTGTACTTCGGCAACTATTTTTTGTTTAGATTTAGCCAAATCTGATATAGATCTACTCATCTTCTTCGTCGGAAATATATCATCTTCGACGTCGGTGAGGGTGAAGTCATGAGTTGATTTCGATGGTTGGTGGTTTTCAGTGAACCCGATCAATAGAGAAAGATGTGATCACCGGTAGTCGTCCATGACAAAGAAGAAGAGAGAAAAATGCAAAAAAAAAGAGAGAGAAAAACGTAAAGAGGTAGGCAAAAAGCAGAGAGAGAGAGAGAGAGAGAAGAGAGTAGGACTAGCCTCCGTTTGGGAAGTGGGTTGGCTTTTTGGCTTTTTGGCTTTTTGGCTATTTTAGCCTGGGCTATTTTAGCCTGGTTTGGGAAGGGTTTTTTGGCTTTTTGACTTTTTTGACTTTTTTTGTGAGAGAGGATTGTAATGATTATGGGTTGGATTTGATGTTTTGTTTTTTGTGGCTAAAATAGCCTATTTTGTTTTTTGTGGCTATTTTAGCCAAAAAAGCCTGGGCTTTTTCTTGTGGGTAAAAAGTTGCTGGATTAAATAGTGTCCACATGTTTCACATAGGACCTGTGGGTAATTTCCCCTATTTTTATTTACATATAAAGTTCTATACAAATCCAAACTCAATTTAAATTATACTAACCTACCTATTTTATATGGACTGTATTTGAGAGTAATCCAACCACAACATATTTATATTTAGTTTTTTCAATGAATTTCATATAGTTTTTGTTTGTACATATTTTTATTTTCCAAATAAAATAAAATAATTAGAATTATTTTTAATTGTATGTTACTAATGTTTCTTCTAATTTAACTATAATCTTTAATATTAAAATGTGCATTTATTTTACTATTTTATAATTTAATATATATCATTCAAAATTGTTATATGATAATTACACTTTTATAATATGAGAGAACTAAAATTATCAAAATATACAAATAATTTAACTAAAATTAATATATATAATTATTCAAGTAACAATTTTATAGAACGATAGAGTCAATATTATGAAAATAAATAATTAAAATATGCTTTCATTTTAATTTAAATTTAAATTTAAAATTATTTTATTATAACACATTGTATCATTAAATATATTTTTTTTTATTTAAATAGCACGCTTATTACAGAGGTAATTGCTAATTTTTATTTATTTATTTATTTATTTATTTTTAAAGTTATGACTTACAAAGAATTCAAAATTTGTAATAATTAACACACAAATGTTATGGTATGACCCACAAAAGAACTTCCCGGTGTGGGAAGCCTGCCTCACGTCCCAGCCCAAGAGCCTTACCCGACACCTTGATGGCAGGGCCGAAGATGTTTAAACGACAGGCCTCATAACACACCGTTCCATCTGGAGAAACCTACAACACGGAAAGTTGTTGAAGTAAGGAATTACCAAAATAATAATAATAATAATGATAAAAATAATAATGTCAAGAATTATGGAAAAAATATTATGACATATTTCATGAATTTTTTTTTTTTATCTTTTGATTAGTGTGTGATTTTTTATTGTATGTTTAATTGAAGTATGAAAAATCTTCATAAAGTAATTCATGATTTTTTTTTTCATGATCCATAATATTATTCAACAAAAATTTTATTGTTAGGTATCAAAAATAATATAAAGAATCAGAAAAAGCATAAAGAAAAGAGGAATGTTACAGACTCCTAAAATTCTATCAAAAATTTTACAAAATGTCTTATTTGGGTATGAGACTCACATACGACTCATAATATGAATCCCATATTCATGTAAGACATTTGAAATTTTTTTTTTTGAGATTTCTAATATTTTTGTAAAGAAAATGTTATGTACGGAAAAAAAGGACGAATGTATATTGTTCTATTAAGCCTCCGTTTGGGAAGTGGGTTGGCTTTTTGGCTTTGTTGGCTATTTTATCCTAAGGCTAAAAAGTCTAGTTTTGGAAGAGCTTTTTGGCTTTTCAGTGAGGTGTCTTCCTGTTAAATTACCAAACTGCCCCTGATAGGTTTACATGTCAACTCATTGCATTTGGGCGTCCTCCACATCAGATTGTTTAGACCGATTTTTTTTTTTTAAATTTATGTTTTTGTCATTTTTCTTTTTTTATACATTAGTTAGTTCTTGTTCTTCAATTTTTATTGGTATACAAATTCTTTTTTTAATTTTTCAAAAAATACATATTATATGAATATTTTTTGAAAAATTAAAAAATCCACAGTACTTGAGAGCCACCGTGGCCATCATAAACGGCGAAGAAATGGAGGGGCGAGATCTCACGCGGAGCTTCGAGAACCAGAGGCGGTGCACCCTCCCATGTGATTGCACGTGCGAGTCATAAACCCAGGCACGACAACGACGTCGTCCTCCATCTCTCTCCTCCTTCCTATCACCGACGTGAACCCTCACGTCACTCTCTTGTTGTTCCTCCCCACACACTTCACTCTCCCCGAAACCACCACAGACGCCGCCTCCGACACTGGTGGTCCCACCACCAGTCTCAGCGGCACTGCCAACAAGGCCGAAAGAATCTCGCCGGAACTGCTGCTCGCGGCGGAGATGTCGTCCGAGCTACTCGGAACATCATCGCTGCTGAAGATCGACGACACGGTCGAACTCGTCGAGGCCAAATCGAGAACCGAGTCGACTTGGTGAAGGTCCTCGTCTTCTAATTGCTCCGTACTGTCCATCTCAGACCTCACATTCACCACCGAACCTTTGAATTTGGAGATGGTGAACAGAGAACCAAAAACAGAGGAGAGGTTTTAGAGAGAGAGAGAGAGTGAGAGAGTAAGGGGCGAGGAGGGAGGGGATAAAAGAAGGGGAATGGGACAGCTAAGGAGTCGACACGTGTGAGTAGATATGAGAGTTTGATGACACGCATTTGTAATTTCGTAGTATACGTTTGTTATTTACAATTTTTTATTTATAAAAAATAAACATGTTTATTTATGTTTTTTATAAGTTACTTTAAAAATAGAGGTGGATGGTTGTGATAGGGCTGCTCACGACCACGAGTCATCCGTCAAAATCAACCGACTTTATTCATTTGTTTTTGAATAATATTTGAGGGCTCGAAATTTTTTCTTTCTAATCTCTTTAGGCATCGTTTGGGAAGGTGGGTTGGAGGCTTTTTTGGCTATTTTAGCCACAAAAAACAAAATAGGCTATTTTAGCCATAACAAACAAAACATCACATCCAACCCATAATCATTACATTCTTCTCTCACAAAAAAAGTCAAAAAAGCTAAAAAGTCAAAAAATCCTTCCCAAACCAAACTTTTTAGCCCAGGCTAAAATAGCCAAAAAAGCCAAAAAGCCAAAAAGCCCTTCCCAAACCAAGCTTGTAAGCCCAGGCTAAAATAGCCAAAAAAGTCAAAAAGCCAAAA
>NW_021025015.1:802357-831009 GCF_004153795.1 Camellia sinensis
TCAGATTTATGAACCGTTGACATTTGAGAGTCCGAACCTTATAGTGACCCCAAATGAACAGAATCGGGACTCATCACCCGGGGCGTTCGGGGACGTCTACCATTTCTGGCGATCTGCTGGGGATTAGAGAACTTTGACTCCCAAACTCATATATCTGGTTTTGACTACACTTATGTGTCTCTTTCATGCATTTCATTGCTGCCCTGAGACCCACGGTTCCATCTGCTATTCCTGAACGGTTGCCGGAGGCCTTGTCTTGTCAAGCATGACCCTAAAGCACCGTGTATGGGCTCTCAGTAGGAACACAAACCTCGATTTTACCGCGGGCATCCTTCGAACCATTCGACTAGTACATATCGATCCCATTAGTGACCATTTCCCAAACTAAGCAGGTTCCCTGCCCAATATAGGTGTTTGAAACCGTTGCGTGCGCAGTGAAAGTCCCTACGCTCCTGAACAAAATAGGCCACGGGAAAAACCCTACCCTCCAACATAGGAAGTGTTTGGCTCTCCATTTATCTGCTATGTGCTTTTAGAGTGCGTCTCTACAGGGGATGCATGGATCAATTTATGAGTTCGGACATCAGGCCTGCGGACATCAGTCAGTGTTTGAGAATCTCAAATTGTCAACGATTCTAATCTGAACCAAAGAATTCCAAATCCGGCAATCTTAAAAAAGAGTTTCCTAAATCTTAAAAATTAATAAAGTAAAAAAATTCATAAAAAGAGTTCAAGAGAAGGAGAATTGGCCATCACAATTTTAAATGATTTTTAAAGACTCTTAACAAAATTAATGATTTTTAATGCCTCTTAAACAAAATTAATGATTTTTTCTAATTGTACTTTTAATAAAGTAAAAAATCATTAATTTTTGTAATTTGGTTTTATTTGTTATTTTTTTAATCAACATGATCAACAAATGGAAATTAATTTTTTATTAGTTCTATAACAGCTAATTAATGAACATAAAAAAAATAATATAAATTACACTACAAAGAAAATACACATTTGGCGACTAAATTTTAGCTCGCCAAAGTGATTTTTTTAGTCGCCAAAAGTCGGATTTTGGTTTTTCCCGACTAAATTTTTTAGTCGCCATGTTTTGTCGCTGGAACACTGTCGCGGAAGGTATTGGGCGACAAACCACTTATAGTCGCCAAACAAACTCTGTAGCGCCTAAATTTTCGTCGCCAAAGCTCATTTATATTTTTTAAATTATACATTTGGCGACTAAAAGTGAATTTTTGTTTTAATTTATACATTTGCCGACTATTATTTTCGTCGCCAATAATAAGCTTTTGGCAACCACCTATTTTAGTCCGCCAAAAAGCATATTTAAAAAAAAAAATAATTTAGCCTGTGTTGCTCGCAGGTTTCGAACCTGAGACATCCCACACCACATTCCAAACCTTTTGCCCAAAACACTCCCTCTCCTCCACTATGCCACAACATCCACACATAATATATTATGCAATATATATTTATTTATATAGTAATTAACCGTCCATTAATACAAATAATATATATTAATATAATTTTTTTAATTCAATATACTTTTATTGTAAAAAAATAAATATTTACTAGAAAAAAAATTTAGGCCACTTTTGGGCGACTAAATTAAATTTTTAGTCGCCAATTCTATGATTTTCGGCTACTAATTTATAATTTAGTCGCAAAAAATTAAGTTTCGCCTAAAAATAAGTAGTTTGGCAATAAACTAAACCTGTTTTTAGTCGCCAAAAACGTCCCCTTTTGGCTACTAAACTGAATTTTAGTCGGCAAAGGGCTGTTTTTAGCTACTAATTTTTTTTTTGTAGCCAAAAAGCTTCACTTTCAGCGACTAAACTATTTTTAGTCGGCAACACACCAACAATCAGCGACTAATCTGTTTTTTAGTCGCCAAAACCATCACTTTTGGCTACTAAATTATTTTAGTCGCCAAAAACTGTCACTTTTGGCTACTAAACAACCTTTAGTCGCTAAAACCCCACATTGGGCGACTAAACTGCCTTTTAGTCGCTAAAAGCCTTGTATTCAGCGACTAAACTCTTTTAGTCGGCAAAAGTCACCAATTTTGGCGACTAAATCCATTTTAGTCGCCATTTGTACTACTTTCAGCGACGAAAAAAATTATTTTAGTCGCGAAATCCGTATTTTCTTGTAGTGTTAATACAATTTTTTTACTAAACAATTACAAAATTTATACTTTCAAAAAAAACAAATAAACAAATAGACACTAGTAGAACACTTACAGGAGAAGAAAATTGATTGTGTTAAACAACCCCTTGAAAAATTATTAGTTCTAAATAGCAAAAAATTGTGAAGCAACTTGCAAAATATAATAACCCGACAGCAAGTCATCCCAAAAAAAAAATTCAGGACCTACAAAATTCTCACATGGTGGGAAAAATGAAAAAAAAAATCTACATCATAATGTATACAATTTATTATTATTATTATTTTATTTATAATTTAGATTGAACTTTTATATGGTGGAAAAAATGAAAAAAAAAAATCATTAAAATATGAGTTTAAAATTCACATGATAATGTATACATTTATATTTTTTTTATTTGTTAATTTTTTTAATCAACATGATCAACAAAATGGAAATGTGAATTTTCCATTCGGAAAGTTGTAGTTCTAAACTGCTTATTAATAAACATAAATAATAAATAAATACTATTTTTTTTACTAAACAATTACAAAGTTTATATTTTAAAAAAACAAATAAACAAACGGAGAACGCTTACCGTAGAAGAATGTTGATGGTGCAACCCTTCAAAAAGTTGTTAGTCCTGAATAGTATAAAGTTGTAAAGTAATTTGCAAAAATAAATTTATACTAATAATGAAAAAAATTAAACTACAATAATAAATTAAAGACTCTTAAACACTTACAGAATTTATATGAAAAAAAAATAACTAAACAAAATTTCAATCACTGAGAATATAAAAATTAATGAGTTTTAGATCATTTACCTGAGATCAAAGCAATCTGGGAAAAAAAAAATTATACTACTAATAATGAACAAAATCAAGCTACAGTTATAAATTAAAGACTCTTAAACACTTACATAATTTATGTGGAAAAAAAAATAACTAAACAAAATTTCAATTACTGAAAATATAAAAATTAATGAGTTTTAGATTATTTATCTTTAAAGAAGAATAATAATTTTGTTTGTATTTTCTTTGCCATAATAGTATAGATAATAATTTTGTTTTGTAATTTCTTCAAAAAAATTAAAAAAAAAAAAAAAAAAAAAAAGAGAGAGAGAGAAGAAACTAAAAAGTAGAAGGAAGAAACCAAAAAGTTTTTTTTAAAAAAATTGTCAAACTAATGGATAGATTGAGAGATGGTTGGTTGATTGGTGCTTGCTTGGGTGGCAGAGAAACTGTAGGAACGTGGTGGGGAAATGTTAGGAAAAATATGTGAGTGTGCAAGTAAATTAATTAATGAGAATAAAAATTAATGTAAAAAAATTAATTTAAAGGTAACATAAAAATTTTTACGTGATTCCCTCAATGTTAGGTACGTTCACGGGATTGAAATCCGATTCCACTATCAACAAAATAAGTTCCAAACGATTACAAACAAGATACTAATGGTCTCACAAAACCACCCTTAGGTGAATTTCAAATAATCACAAGTAAACAAGAGGAAAGACCTCACCAAATAGAAGAACCAAAATCTTCAGAAATCAGAGTTGAAGAAGACCCAAAATAACGAACCAAATCAACACCGAAAACGAAGCAAAGAACAACCCAAATTAATTCCACTGTTCACACACCCAAAAATTGATTTCACCAAAGTGGAGTATGTGTAGTAGCCGTTCTCTTCACTTTGGGATGAGCAAAAACAAAACCCTAAAATATTGTAAATTTAGGATTTATTATCAAACCTTAGTTGTTTCCAAATTGGATTGGGTCTCCACAAATTAAATATAATATATAAAAATATATTATAATTAATATTAAACCAAATTAAACTCTTTTTCCAAAATCAATTGGGTCCCACACTCCAATAAGGAGGTATGCCCAACAATTCTCCCCCTACCGACTTAGGTGGAGAAATCAACCATACCCCCCAAAGTTTGACACTTTAAATGTTTGTCCCTCGACAAAGTCTTTGTCAACATATCTGAAATATTATCATTTGTGTGAACCTTTTCGAGTTGTAACAATTTCGAATCTAACACATCACGAATCCAATGGTATTTCACATCAATGTGTTTCGATCTCGAATGAAAAGTAGAATTTTTACTCAAGTGAATAGCACTTTGACTATCACAATAAAGCACATACTTTTCTTGCTTTAAACCCAACTCTTGCAAAAATTTCTTCAACCATAACTCTTCTTTGCAAGCTTCTGTAATAGCAATAAATTCAGCTTCGGTAGTTGAGAGAGTAACACATTTTTGTAATTTAGATTGCCATGTCACAGCTCCCCCTGCAAAAGTCATCAAATACCCCGAAGTAGATTTCCTAGAATCAATATCACCGGCCATGTTAGAATCCGTGAACCCATCAAGCATCGGCTTACCATCCCCAAAACACAAAGACACTTTCGAAATCCCTCGAAGATATCTTAGAATCCATTTTACCGCTGCACAATGTTCTTTACCAGGATTAGAGAAAAAACAACTCACCACACCAACGGCATGAGCAATATCCGGCCTTGTACAAACCATGGCGTACATAAAAGAACCAACCGCTGAAGCATAAGGAACTTTCAACATCTCTTTGTTTTTCTCACTTGTAGGACATTGATTCGAACTAAGTTTGAAGTGACCCACAAGTAGACAACCAACCGGCTTTGCTTTATTCATGTTGAACCTCTCAAGAACTTTATCAATGTAGCTTTCTTGAGACAACCAAATCAGTCCTTCTTTGCGATCACGAACAATTTTCATACCAAGTATTTGCTTTGCCTGTCCCAAATCTTTCATAGCAAAAGATTTACTCAACTCTAACTTCAACTTGTTAATATTGTTAATCATGGTAGAATCTTGACCCATAATTAACATGTCATCAACATAAAGCAAAAGAATAATAAATTTACTATCCGAAAATTTTTTCACAAACACACAATGGTTCGAAGTGGTTTTAGAAAAACCATTATTCATCATGAAAGAGTCAAATTTTTTGTACCATTGCCGTGGGGCTTGCTTGAGGCCATACAAACTTTTCTTCAATTTGCAAACAAATTTTTCTTTATTCGATTTGTGTACTATATGCGGCAGATATAACATTATTTTGTAATATTTAATTATGACTTATTGTAGTGTTAGTTATGAATTAATTACGATTCATTGTGGTATTACATATGACTTATTATGATTATTATTTGGATAATAATTAAGAAGATCTTTATTTATACCTTATGTGATGTTTATATATCTACTTTATTACATTATAGATTAAAATTCTAGACACTTTTTCTTGATAAATAAATTTCTGTTAAGTAGTCTACGACCACTGAGAGATGGTCTACCAGACCTCTCCCTCCCTCCGAGAAGAGAAAACAAGACTTAGTCCGCAGACCGAGTCAAAGTACAAAAAGTCCCGAGGTCCGGGGGTGAGGCTCTCAGCCAAGAACTCCGAAACCTCGAAATGAGCACAATATGCGCAATCACTGAGCGCTTAATCGGTGATGTCTGAGTCTTAAGGTCAAAATCAATACCTTTCTTTTGCCCAAAGCCTTTCACGACAAGACGTGCCTTGTACCTCAGATTCTTGCCATCATTCTTCAATTTGAAAACCCACTTATTTTTCTAAATTTTCCTCCCTTTAGGCAACTTCACTAAATCATAGGTGTGATTTTCAAGTAAGGAATTTATCTCATCTTCCATGGCCTTTTCCCAATCACCTTTTTTTGCATGCTCAATTGCTTCTTGGTAGCTCTCGGGCTCCTCTTGATCAGAAATCAACACAAACTCATTAAGAGGATACTTTCTTGAAGGTTGTCGGTCCCTTGTAGATTTCCTCAACTCAAGTTGTGGTGGTGATTCTTGAGTTGGATGCTCTTCCTCAATTTCTGGCTCAACCTTATTAGGATTAGCATCATCCTCCACATCTTCAATAGGTGGCTGCACATCTCCCCCATTTTCATCATCAACTGAAGATGAAGGAGATGGATTCATGTCAATAAGATCACTAGTTTTTGGCTCCGGTTGATCACCTTTGCCAAAGTCTTCAATTGTTTGGTCTTCAAGAAACACAACATCACAGCTTCGAATGACTTTCTTGTCGACCGAATCCCACAATCTATAACCAAATTCATCACGCCCATAGCCAAGAAAAATACATTGTCTTGACTTGCTATCAAGCTTGGACCTCTCATCCTTTGGAATGTGAACAAAAGCTCGGCAACCAAACACTTTCAAGTGCTCATAAGACACATCTTTACCGGTCCAAAATCTTTCAGGAACATCACCATTCAAAGGATATGAAAGAGACAAATTGATCACGTCAACTACTGTCTTCATTGCCTCACTCCAAAAGGATCTTGGCAATTTAGCTTATGAAAGCAAACACCTTATTTTTTCCACAATGGTGCGGTTCATCCTCTCGGCAACGCCATTTTGTTGAGGAGTCTTCTTAACTGTCTTTTGGTGCCGAATACGTTGGCTGCGATAATACTCATCAAATGGCCCAATGTATTCACCACCATTGTCTGATCGGATGCACTTCAATTTCTACCCTGTTTCTCTTTCAACCATGGCCTGAAAATATTTAAATACTTCTAGAACTTGATCTTTAGTTTTTAGTAAAAAAGCCCAAACTTTCCTTGAATAATCATCAATGAAAGTAACAAAATAAAGTGCACCACTATGTGTTTTAACTTTCAAAGGACCACAAACATCTGAATGAATCAACTGCAAAACATTTTCTTTTCTAGAAGTAACATTTTTCTAAAAAGAAACTCTATGTTGTTTACCCGCCAAACAATGAACACAAGTTTTAAGATGTGTACCTTTCAAACCGGGTAGAAACTCTTTCTTGAACAAAACTTGTAGTCCCTTTTCACCCATATGGCCAAGCCGCTTGTGCCACAATTCGGTAGAAGTATCATCTTCAAGTGCATTGACAACACCTTTACAAATTTTTCCTTGCATCGAATAAAGTGTATGAGTCTTCTTGCACTTAGCCACTACCAAAGAACCCTTTGTGAGCTTCCATATTCCATCACCAAATTTGTTATTGAAGCCTTCATCATCTAGCTTCCCAGTAGAGATCAAATTGAGGCGAATGTCGAAAACATGCCTCACATCTTTAAGCAACAACTTGCAGCCCAGATGTGTTTCCAAGCAAACATCACCCATGCCAATAATCTTAAACAAACCTTCATTACCCATTCGAACAAAACCATAATCTCCTTCGGTGTAGGTAGTGAAGAAATCAACTCGAGAAGTCACATGAAAAGAAGCATCGGAATCAATCACCTAATTGCTCTCTTGGCCCACAAAATTGATGCAATCATCTTCACAAACAACCATGAGATCACCATTGGTAGCAACTGCCGTTGTGTCTTCTTGCTTCTTATCCGCACTTTTGTCATGCCTTTTTTCCTTGTTCTTGAGTTTTCGGCATTCTCGCTTCATGTGCCCTTTCTCATGGCAATAATGGCACTCAATGTCTTTCTTTGAAAAAGAACCATCTTTTGATTTGTCACGGCTTTGATCACGACCACGAGGAGTCTTACTCCTCTCCCTTGTTTTGCTTCGACCTCTCACAACAAATGCTTCCGAATGAGAGGAACCTGCTGATTTTCTTCTAGTTTCTTCATTCAACAAGCTACTAGTGACTTGGCCTATTATGACAACTCCATCAGGTGCCGAATTACTAACCGTCACAACCAAAGTCTCCCAACTGTCAGGTAAAGAACTAAGTAGCATCAAAGCCTGCAACTCATCATCAAAAACAATTTTCATAGAAGCAAGTTGGTTAACAATACTCTTTATTTCATTCAGATGTTCCAGAATATGGCTGCTCTCTTCATATTTTAAATTAACCAACTTACGAAACAGAAAAACTTTATTTGTGGTTGATTTCCTATCATAAAGGCCTTCTAATTTTTTCCATAAATCATGTGCCGAAGTTTTAGTAGCAACATGATGAAACACACTGCCATCAATCCGTTGACGGATAACACCAACGACTTTTCGATTAAGTCTATTCCATTCATCATCTTTCATACCCTCGGGTTTGCCACTATCACCCTCAATGGGTCCATACAAATCTTTACAAAATAATAGGTCCTCCATTTTAGTTTTCCAAGTTACCCAATTGCTTCCATTGAAGCTAGACATATGACCCACATTCCCCTCCATTGATTTACACAAATAAATAAACCCAAATAAACCGTAAGCTTTGATACCAATTGTTAGGGAAAATATGTGATTCTCCACAAGTAAATCAATCAATGGGAATAAAAACTAATGCGAAAAAATTAAATCAAAGGCAACACAAAAATTTTTACGTGGTTCCCTCAATGTGAGGTACGTCCACGGGATTGAAATCCGATTCCACTATCAACCAAATAAATTCTAAACGATTACAAAAGAGACACTAATAGTCTTACAAAACCACCCTTAGGTGAATTCCAAATAATCACAAATAAATAAGAGGAAAGACCTCACCAAATAGAAGAACCAAAATCTTCAGAAATCAGAGTTGAAGAAGACCCAAAATAACGAACCAAATCAACACCGAAAACGAAGCAAAGAACCACCCAAATTAATTCCACTGTTCACACACCCAAAAATTGATTTCACCAAAGTGGAGTATGTGTAGCAGCCGTTCTCTTCACCTCTGGATGAGCAAAAACAAAACCCTAAAATATTGTGAATTTAGGGTTTATTATCAAACCTTAGTTGTTTCCAAATTGGATTGGGTCTCCACAAATTAAATATAATATATAAAAATATATTATAGCACCAAGGGGGTGACTTAGGGAGTGCGCCATGGGGTGGCTTGGGTGGTTCCCATGGTGTATAACCATGCTCACCAGCTTGAGTGGTTCCCATGGTGTGTAACCATACTCACCATGATATATGTAGAACCCCCCCTCAAACTCAAATAGGTGTGAAGATAGAAACCTATTTGAGGTTGAAACAAAGGGATTGATAAAGTGGAGTAAATCAGCTCAACACAGAGTAGAGATGTAAAAAAAAAAAAAAATATATCCAGGTAATATTTTAGGAAAAAATGGGGGTTTTTTTTTTTTTTTTTTTTTTTTTTTTTTTTTTTGTAAATCACCTAAATTCCACGTGACAAGAGTTTCAAGAGACTAAATCCAAGATTCACTTAATATAATAGTATAGATGTTTTTTCCTTTCTTAGGTGGCACATTTTAAGAGCTTACATTCTTTTAAAAAAGCCACATCACCGTGTATTTTTATGGGGAACTTACTGATAAGTCCCATGTACAAAGTTCAAGACTCAACTAATCCTCAAACAAAACACTTGCACCAATTAGTCTTATACATTTTTAATTGTTACCAAAAAATCCTATTTTTTTTTTTTAAAAAAAAATTTACAGACACTGTTACATCTTACTACCGTCGGCCTTCCGTCAAACGGTCGCCGGAGACTCGTCGGAATATTCAACATCGCTGGAAAGTCGCCGGAGTTTCGCCGGAAGTTCACCGGAGTGTTAAGAACGTTAATGGAAGTCGCCGGAATGTTCAGAATGTTCACTGGGCGTTAAGAACATCACTGGAGACTCACCGGAATGTCTAGAATATTGTCGGGGAAAAAAAAGAATAAATGGAGAAATTAGAGCAAAAAAAAATAGTAAAACGTGCTAAATATTGATAAACTAAAAGGGAAAAAAAATGAAACGACAAAAACCAGCAACAATGGGAAAAACATATGCTATTTTTCAATTTTTGTAAGGTTCAAGCAAATAATCTCTAATATTGATCAAACTAAAAAGTAAGTTTTGAAACTGTAAAACGTTAAGTTTCAAAGCAAAAATCTATTAAGCATTTATCCTTATTAATCAAACTATAAAATTTTACAGTTCTAAATAATGTTATAAAACTGTAAAATTTTACAGTTTTATACCATGATTCATTCCAGCACTAAAAAAAATTTGAAACTGTAAAATTTTACAGTTTTCACCGCCTGTAACTAAAACTCGAAAACTACTTGTTCAGAATTTGAAAATTTTCTCCATTAGAACAGAAAAACAGAAGTGTATAGCAGAGAAAAAAAAAAGAGATCAAAGAAAAAAGGCAGATATAGAGAGAGGATTGTACTTCGGCAACTATTTTTTGTTTAGATTTAGCCAAATCTGATATAGATCTACTCATCTTCTTCGTCGGAAATATATCATCTTCGACGTCGGTGAGGGTGAAGTCACGAGTTGATTTCGATGGTTGGTGGTTTTCAGTGAACCCCGATCAATAGAGAAAGATGTGATCACCGGTAGTCGTCCATGACAAAGAAGATGAGAGAAAAATGCAAAAAAAGAGAGAGAGAAAAACGTAAAGAGGCAGGCAAAAGGCAGAGAGAGAGAGAGAGAGAGAGAGAGAGAAGAGAGTAGGACTTTTGAGTCTATTTAAAAAGTTGCTGGATTAAATAGTGTCCACATGTTTCACATAGGACCTATGGGTAATTTCCCCTATTTTTATTTACATATAAAGTTCTATACAAATCCAAACTCAATTTAAATTATACTAACCTACCTATTTTATATGGACTGTATTTGAGAGTAATCCAACCACAACATATTTATATTTAGTTTTTTCAATGAATTTCATATAGTTTTTGTTTGTACATATTTTTATTTTCCAAATAAAATAAAATAATTAGAATTATTTTTAATTGTATGTTACTAATGTTTCTTCTAATTTAACTATAATCTTTAATATTAAAATGTGCATTTATTTTACTATTTTATAATTTAATATATATCATTCAAAATTGTTATATGATAATTACACTTTTATAATATGAGAGAACTAAAATTATCAAAATATACAAATAATTTAACTAAAATTAATATATATAATTATTCAAGTAACAATTTTATAGAACGATAGAGTCAATATTATGAAAATAAATAATTAAAATATGCTTTCATTTTAATTTAAATTTAAATTTAAAATTATTTTATTATAACACATTGTATCATTAAATATATTTTTTTTTATTTAAATAACACGCGTCCTCCACATCAGATTGTTTAGACCGATTTTTTTTTTTTAAATTTATGTTTTTGTCATTTTTCTTTTTTTTATACATTAATTAGTTCTTGTTCTTCAATTTTTATTGGTATACAAATTATTTTTTTAATTTTTCAAAAAATACATATTATATGAATATTTTTTGAAAAATTAAAAAATCCACAGTACTTGAGAGCCACCGTGGCCATCATAAACGGCGAAGAAATGGAGGGGCGAGATCTCACGCGGAGCTTCGAGAACCAGAGGTGGTGCACCCTCCCATGTGATTGCACGTGCGAGTCATAAACCCAGGCACGACAACGACGTCGTCCTCCATCTCTCTCCTCCTTCCTATCACCGACGTGAACCCTCACGTCACTCCCTTGTTGTTCCTCCCCACACACTTCACTCTCCCCGAAACCACCACAGACGCCGCCTCCGACACCGGTGGTCCCACCACCAGTCTCAGCGGCACTGCCAACAAGGCCGAAAGAATCTCGCCGGAACTGCTGCTCGCGGCGGAGATGTCGTCCGAGCTACTCGGAACATCATCGCTGCTGAAGATCGACGACACGGTCGAACTCGTCGAGGCCAAATCGAGAACCGAGTCGACTTGGTGAAGGTCCTCGTTTTCCATCTCTCTCCTCCTCCTTCGCTTGTTCTGTGTGTGTGTGATTTGCGCGTTAGGTCTCAGATTTAGAGGGAAGACCCAAGGTATTTTGGTAAATTTACCCCAAAAGGGTTTGAACCCAACACGTTGCTTCTGTTTTGTCTTCATTTGGCTAAATTAGCCTTTTTTGTCCGGACGTGGCTAATTTAGCCCCAACTTCTCTTCTCAAACACCACCTAAGTTGACATATAAAGTGATACGATAAAAGTGATGTAATAAAATGATAAGTGTAACATTATTGTTGTTGGAGTGAATAAGACAAAATATGTGTAATTTTGACGTGGTGAGCATCAACTATTAAGGGCCGTTTGTTTTCTGCCATCACAGTTCGGAGTGGACTATGATGGATAAACAATAATCATAACTCATGTTTGTTTTGTTTGTGGCCTCCGAATTGATAGTCCGTTCGGATTAGGATAGGTCTTGAGCGAACGGATTAGTAGTCTGGGCGAATGGATGGTATTATAAAAATAGTCCGTTGGCTTAGTGAGTTGCCGGATGTTTGGCCGTTAACTGCAATTTTTTTAAAATTTTTATTTATTTATATTATTTATTTTTTACATGTTGGGCTTTTTTTTTTTTTGAATATTAATGTTTAATGATTTTATATTTTTTGTTAAGTAAAAATCATAATTTTATTTATTTTATTATTTTATATAAAAATAATTTAACAATTCTCTTACTATTAATCCTTTCATTAATAATTCTCTTACTATTAATCTTCTCACTATCAATCTCCTCCTCTCCCCTCCGGAAACAAACAGACTGTTAAAGAGCTGCTACCTGTTGGAAAATTTATTAATTTATAAAGAGGTAGTTGTGAATTGAAATAGACTCCATTTTGAATGAAAGGGTGTAACCTTTCATGGTGTCTTTTTGTTTTAAAAGAAGGATCTCTATTTTGAATGAAAGGGTGCAAACCTTTCATGATGTCTCTTTATTTTAAAGGAAGGGGTATGTCCATTCTTCATACCTTGTCTATTCAATTTGAATAGGTGCCAACAAAGCCTATATAAAGGCAGCCCCATTCCAATTTTGAGGATTCCAAAAATTCATTTTCCTTGCCTTCATTTTGCTCTCTTGCGTCCTTTATTCTTCATATTTAGTTTTAGAATAAATTAAAGAGAGTATAGATCACAGATTTGGTTCGCCGAACAAATTTATTTGAAGTGCTTCTATAAATTTGTGAAGATCATTGTATCTTGGGAGATAGACGTCATTCAACCGTAAGCACCGTAGCGGGGCGAATCTGTCTTAAGGACAGAGTGTCACACACTCGACTTGATCTTAATTTTAATTCGGTTCGATAAATAAATCCGGTATGTTATTTATTTATTTTGTTTGAATTTATTTCAAGTTATTTTATTTACACAGAAGATTGTTCCAACACTACCTTGGTAAAAGGGACAACGACTGACTGGCTTGGAGAGAGTGAGACCAGAGCAATTATTGAGTGCTGAGTGGAACAAAGAACAATTCCTATCTTCCGAGAAATCTATCATAGCCTTATTCAACATTTTTTTTTTTTTTGGGATAAGAAACAAAATTTTCATTACTGAAACTAAAGCACCGTTCGGAAGATGTTTTTGGAGTTTTTTTTTGGCTATTTTATTCACAAAAGATAAAATAAGTTATTTTAATCACAACAAATAAAACATCACATCTAGTTCATAATCATTACACTATTCTCTCACAAAAAAAGTCAAAAAAATTAAAAAGTCAAAAAGTCCTTCCCAAACCAAACTTTTTAATCTAGATTAAAATAGTTAAAAAAATCAAAAAATTAAAAAGCCAATCTACTTTCCAAACGAAACCTAAATGGCACATACAGGAAGGAATCTATCTAGCAGACAAATTTATATTAAGCAAAAAAAAGATGAAATCAAGAAACATGAAAAAATCCACGTGATTAATCAATTGTGACACTTGATTAAATTTATATTTAATACTACTAATTTTTTAACATCTTTTAACTTTTATTATTTCAAAAATGATTGGACTTTCCTTAAGTTCAAATCTGAACTAGACTGTTATGTCCAAACTCATGAGGCCCACTACATATATGATTTCAATGATTTGAATTATTTATTTCGTAAATTTTTTCGTATAAATTACTAAATACAACAAACTTTGCAAGTTTTGGAAGTAAGGAATTATAAAAAGCGAAAAAGAATTGTGTCACGCAAAGCGAAAGTGAAATGTCTTTGTACGGAAAAAAGAGATGAAGATGAGATGAGATGAGGCATATATTATTCGCGGGAGAGAGACCAATTATTAGGAATGGCAATGGGGCGGGGCGGGGTCGGGGATCGCACTCCCCGTCCCCGATCCCCGATGCTCAAATTTTCCCCGGCCCCGGCCCCGCCCCCGATCCCCGACGGGGAACCTATCATTGCCCCCATCCCCACCCCCAACAGGGATCGGGTTTCCCCTACCCCGAGCATTCCCCCGCTAAAAAAAAAAAAAAGTTTCAGAAAATACAACTCAATATCAACAACAACAACAACAAGTTCATCATCTAAAAACAGATCTGAAACAAAATTATTAATGGACGGCGAAAATACAACTAATCAATGTCATCCGAAAATACAACAACATCAACAACATCATCAAAAAATACAACTCATCATCCGAGACAGATCTGAAACAGATCTAAAAACAAAAAAAAAAAAATTGTGAAACAGATCTGAGAACAAAAAAAAAAGATCTGATCTGTGAGGGAGTGGATGAGACGCGGTGGTGGTGGTGGTGGTCGGCAACGTCGAGAAGAGGGAGTGGCTGAGACGCGGTGGTGGTGGTAGTGGTACGAGCTAAACGGCGGTGGTGGTCGTCGATGTCGAGAGAGAGGGAGTGGATGAGACACGCGATGGGGTGGTGGTGGTGGCGCGAGCTGGACGGCGGTGGTGGTGGATCTGAGAGAGAGAGAGAAGTCAGTGAGGTGGAGAGAGTTGAGAGACGGAGACGGGGTAGAGAAGAGAGAAATGAGATTTGAGACTGAGACCTGATTTATATATATATATATATATATAAGGGTAAAATCGTAATTTAACATCGGGGATAAATCGGGCCAGGGATCGGGAACGGAGCCGGGCCGGGTTCGGGACTAGGACACTTATCCTCGTCCCTGGCCCGAATCTGTTCGGGGATTGGTTTTTAAATACCATCTTCGTCTCGTCGGGGGTATTTTTTGGAGAAAACTTGCTCAATTCAGGATCGGGGGGTTGGGTTCCCATCGGACCGGTTTCAAATTGCCATCCTACCAATCATAGACCAAAAATATGAGATGAAAGTTTAAGTGGTTCTATTTAATATGTATTCTTTTATTTAAGTTCGTCAATTTTAATTTATTTTGTTTTATTTATGCTTAAAATTAAAGAAAATATGTTTAAGAGGAAAAGTACACCTGCCCAGTATAAATTTTGAATATAATGAACAAAAACGAAATGTGTGTGTTAATTTTACAGAAAAATTCACTTCATTTAATTTTGAGTTTTTAAACACAATTTTTGAGTTTTTGAGAATTTTTTTTTATTTTTAATTTTGGTGTTTTGTTGTCTACATAAGTTTATTGGGTAGGCTTAAAATTATAATACAATTTAATAGCAATATGTAAAATAAAATTTTTAAGACTGATGTCAAACTGATGTCTGCTAAAGACACCAGACAACCGGAATAGAAGATTGAGGAATGGAAAAATCTTGAAGTAACATTTGAAGCCAAGTGAGTTCGGCAGTGGTAATGTCTATATAAGTTTATTGGGTAGGCTTAAAATTTATCACGATATGTTTTTTACTTACTCTAACTCAGCCTTATTATTATTATAACTTAGGTCCGATGTGATCAATGCCCACCCATGAACATCGGGAATGAAATTTTATAAAATAATAATAATAAATAAATAAAATACTATAATGATACATCTTATTTCAATCCATAATTATTTTAATGATATGAATATTCATATTTTATAGTGTGAATGTTCACATTGATAGTGTGAACATTCACACTATCAACGTGAATATTATTATTAGGAGTATTTTGATAACTATGTTATTTATAAGATTTATTAGAATATAAGAAAATAATTTGAATTAAATGAAACATAAGTAGGAGAAGAAAAATTTATAAATAAATACTCCATAAAAAAATAAGACAAAACAAAAACAAAAATAAAAACAGAAACGAGTTGCCAAAAGGGTGGAAAATGAATGGAAAAAAAAAAAATGGATTGAGAGATTTTTTTTTTCTTTCTTTCTAAACTTTTAGGAATTTGGAAAATTGTTGCCATGTTTTGGAAATGGAAACAGTTTACCAAAACTGTTTTTATTTTCACAAGCAGGACACATAAAGGAAAGAGATGAAAGAGATGGATTAAACTGGAATGCACATTTCAAAATACAAACATTAAAATTAAAAATTAAAACTATTTAAATTAAACTTACAATTACTACAGCAGCAACTGCAAGGATCTTAAATAGGTTACAGCACAGAGTGTTGGTTTTCACTCAGAGCTCTTAGATTTTCAGAATCTTTCTGAGTCTGCCGAATGAGTTCAACTTGATTACATCATATACAAAACAAAGAAAAGAAAAGCAATAATTGACTGATGAAAGCAGCTAGCAGCGCATGGGGTAAAGCAGATGCTGTCGGTTGCTTTCGGTTGATTGATTGAATAGTTGAGCAGCTTTAAACAAAAGTTGACTGGGTGAATAGTGACCGTGAATAGTAAAAGTGAACAGTAAGTTTTACTATTCATCACTTTCAGTGGAACATGTGAATGATGGAATCAATATAAATACAAATTGGCAGCTTTTCTCAAAAGAGTATTGACTGAAGCTAATTTGTATCTATATGGAATCCAATGTTGATTATGCAAAAGGATCCTGAGCATCTTGAAACTCGGGTCCCGAACATTGATTAGTTGATTCTTCAGAGGAGTGGGCATGTTTTGATCCTTCTTCTGAACTGTCTGAATCGGTGGATTGGGTTTCAACTTGATTCAAAAGTTGGTGAGCTAACTGAATCATGTCTTCTTTGGATGACTTGGATTTATTCTTGGACTTGACTTTGGGCTGAGCAGGAGGTGAAATGGGCTTTGTCTTTACTTTGGACTTTGATTTGGGCTTTGACTGGGCTGGCTGGGCAGCAACAGTTTTGGACTTTGATTTGGGTTTGGAACCACTGGATGAGGGGCTTCCAAGGTTGACTGGAGGAAGACTGGGCTGACTTCCTTGAGAAATTGCAGCAATTGGGTTCTGCTGGGTTTTAGCAAGAGCAGGAGTTGGAGCATACTGATCTGGTGGGAATTCTTCTTGAACAATTTCAAGAATTCTGGACACATTGAACTTGACCCACCATTTAACTGTGTGTTGGCGAATGATGATGTTATCATCAATCCCATAGTGCCATTTGAATATCCATGGAATTTTGTATTTGGATATAAAAATTAGCAATAATGGAAACTGTTGTTGGTGAGTAGTGAATGGGTAAACAGAGGCAAAATAATGAATTATGTTACTGAGATCAATGGGGAGGATATCTGAAATGGCGCCATAGTGAGTCCACCATCGCAGAAACCAAGTAGGTATTTCGGATTTGAATTTTTGATCAAATGATATGAACCAAGAATGACTGAAAGTTTCATTTTGGTACAAGAAAATCTTGAACCAAGCATCAACGTAGTCATGGTAATTATATTGAATGGGATAACCAGGTAAATCACGAAGCTGGTTAGGATTACCCCATTCTGCCATGGAAACAATATTGTGAATATAAATTGAATGATATAGGATTTTGTAAGCATAAGTTCGATCTTGGATTGGTTTGATCAAAATTGAATGGTGATGGAGTAGAATGTCTTTATAGTAGGAAAGGGTTTTCTTTGGATGTGAAATGGTGAAATGGCATCCAGAGCCAATATGGAATTTAGCAATGTCATTGATGGTTTGATTTTTCGGGTGACCGGGTTCTTTGTAGAACAAGTTAGTAACATGTGAATTGGTGTACTCAGATCGGGATGGTTTAATAGGGTTAACTGGGAATGGAGTAACTGAAACTGATTGGCTAGATGCAAAAGGATCAGAAGCCAATGTAGATGAATAATCAGGACGATGAATGTTACCAAGAGTTTGGTAACGGTTAACCATTTCGAGTGAATGAGATTGGGTGACTGACTCCAAAGGAGGAGGGACAATAAGTTGATTAGGTTTACTAGAAGATGAGACCAAAGCCTTGGAGGGAGGCCTTGGACGAGACATCTGTTGAAATAAGAAACAATGGTTAGCAACCAGAAAGAAGATCTAAATAATTCTGGTAATAATGTAAATGATTAAGGTAATCAACAAGTAGATTGCGACGGGCTTGAATTTGATGGTAATTGATGTATTGGGCTCTTTTAGTAGTTTTCCGGGCTAATTGGAGACGTTGGATTCGGAAAGTAACTTGGTGTATCAGGGTGTGGTAATGGGTAATTTGGGTTTTAATATAGGCAATTTGTGGAGTAGCACTCATCCCTTACCCCCTTGTAAAAATTCCCGGGTAAGAAAATCAGGTAGGGAATTTTGACAACCAAGTATATAAGTAATATCAAAATCAAAAATACTTAAAATAGCTTGCCATCGGGCAAAAATTTATTTACTAGCAAGATTTTGAACATCTTTTTTCAAAACATATTTAGCAGATTTGCAATCAACACGAAGTAAAAATTTTTGATTTAAAATATCATCTTGAAATTTTTGAATACATAAGACAGTAGATAAAATTTCTTTTTTAATAGTACTATAATTTAATTGTGCTTTATTCCATACACCAGAATGATAGCGAACAATTTGTTCAGAGGATTGAGGAGTGGCTTGCTGAAGAAGAATGCCACCATAACCAATGTCGGAGGCATCAGTTTGAATAATTTTGAATGAATTTTCACTGGGGATACCAAAACAAGGAAGAGACTTGACATATTGTTTGACTTAAATTTCTTTTTTAATAGTACTATAATTTAATTGTGCTTTATTCCATACACCAGAATGATAGCGAACAATTTGTTCAGAGGATTGAGGAGTGGCTTGCTGAAGAAGAATGCCACCATAACCAATGTCGGAGGCATCAGTTTGAATAATTTTGAATGAATTTTCAGTGGGGATACCAAAACAAGGAAGAGACTTGACATATTGTTTAACTTGTTAAACAATAGAAGTATGAACAGAAGACCAAGGAGGAGGATTATCTTTTAACCTATCAAATAGAGGTTGACAAGTTTTCCTAAGGTCTTTATAAAATTCAGCAATGTAATTGAGGGATCCTAAGAACATTTGTAATTGGGTTTTATCAAGAATTTCATCAGGAAATTTTGGATGCAAATTCAATGGATCGACTAATGGGTAAAATAGTATTATGATGAATATCATAACCTAAAAATCTAACTTTAGTTTGAAATAATTTAATTTTAGGAGCAGAAATGACAAGACCATGACTTTTAATTGTGTAAAAGAATGCAGTTAAATGTTTCCAATGTTCACTAATTGATTTTGAAAAAATTAATATGTCATCAATGTAAACAATTGAAAAATGACTAAAAGGGTTAAATATGTCATTCATGATATTTTGAAATTCACTAGGAGCATTTTTTAAACCAAATGGCATGACATTCCATTCATATTGACCAAATGGTGTATTAAATGCAGTTTTATATCTGTCCTTTGGATGAATTTGAATTTGCCAAAAACCATTTTTTAAATCGAATTTACTGAAAATAACAGCTTGACTAAGTCTTTTGATTAGATCTTTTTTGTTTGGGATAGGATAGCGGATCCATTCTAAAACAGCATTCAAAGGTTTGTAATTAATGACTAAGCGAGGGACACCTCGTTCTAATTCAGCATTTTTGTTAACATAAAAAGTAGGGCAAGACCATGGTGATTTACTTGGGCTAATAATGCCATTGTTTAATAATTCATTAATTTCTTTTTTACACATTTCAAGTAATGCATGATTCATTTGGATTGGTCGAGATTTAGTAGGAATTTGTCGTTCATCAAAATTCTTAATATAAGGTAAAGTAACTACATGTTTTTTCCTATGCCAAAATGCAGTAGGTAAAGTAGAACAAACAGTTGATTCAAGTTTTAATTTGAAATCATTGATTTGAGAAATAAGAATTGGATCAGTTAATTGTTGGTAAATGCGTTTATGATTTATTTCTTCTTTAAGAAAATTTAAATGCCGAGTCAGGCGGCTAATTTGATGGGAAATAGAACAATCTTTTAATTGATTTAATTTTAATAGTTCAGGAGGAGATAAAAATTAAATGTAACAGGTTGACCTAAAACATGTGTAGTTATTCCTGTACTAGATGCAGTAAATGGATATAATAAATATATAAATGGGGAACCTAAAATAATTTTATCAGTCATATTTGTTACTAAAACAAAAGAGGTTTTAAAACATACATTATCTTGGAAAACATGTACTTTAGGTAATTTATATTTGATATGCATTTTAGTACCATTAGCAGAAGTTAATTTTTCTTGACATTTTTCATAATATGTAGTAGAAAGTAAACCTTCTTGTATACAATTTAAATCAGCGCCAGTATCAATTAAAGCAATTAATTCTAGTTCAAAGTCATTGATTATTATTTTTATTTTAGAATACCACTTTTGAATATAAAGTTTATTAATTAGACTTAACCGTTTTTCTTCAAGATTGTTGGATTGAGATTGGTGTGATCGATTATCAAATAACAAATTATCAGGATTAGTGGGATCAGCAGAATCTTCAGATTCATGTGGAGATTCTTGATCATTATTTTGGAAATTATCTAGACTTTTATTAAGTTTTAAAGTAATAATTTCGTCTTCCAATTTTTTATCTTTATTTTGTAATTCTTTAATTGTTTGTTTAATGTGATTGATTTCTTGTTGTAAATCTTGTAAGGTAACTTCTTTTTGTTTATTTTTAAATCTTTCTAAGGTTTTGGATAAACTAATTATAGGTTTATCAAACTTTGGTTTTGGATCACGATTGGTTAATAAAGATTTCAACTTATCAGTATATTTCTTTTTTAATTCTGGACAGTATCAATTAAAGCAATTAATTCTAGTTCAAAGTCATTGATTATTATTTTTATTTTAGAATACCACTTTTGAATATAAAGTTTATTAATTAGACTTAACCGTTTTTCTTCAGGATTGTTGGATTGATGTGATCGATTATCAAATAACAAATTATCAGGATTAGTGGGATCAGAATCATGTTCAGATTCATGTGGAGATTCTTGATCATTATTTTGGACATTATCTAGACTTTTATTAAGTTTTAAAGTAATAATTTTGTTTTCTAATTTTTTATCTTTATGTTGTAATTCTTTAATTGTTTGTTTAATCTGATTGATTTCTTGTTGTAGATCTTGTAATGTAACTTCTTTTTGTTTATTTTTAAATCCCTCTAAAGTTTTGGTTAAACTAATTATTGGTTTATCAAACTTTGGTTTAGTATCTGAATGGATTAATAAGGATTTTAGTTTATCAATATATTTTTGTTTTAATTTGGGATCATCTAATTTACTAATTAGGTCAATAAGAGCAGATTCTTCTTGAGTATTTTTGGTAAGAACAGTGATTTGTTTAACAGGTTTACAACAAACATCATTACATCCTATATTAATATTGTTATCAGAATCATCACTAGGTGATTGGTAATCAGATGAAGTATCAGGATGATCAGAAAAAGATGAACTACTAATAGATTGATTTAATTGAAAGATTTCATATAATTGGTTTTTGGAATGGTCATCAATTTGAAGTTGATTAACTTTATCTTTTAATTTTTGTTTTTCTTTACATTTATTTGAATAATGACCTTAATGACCTTTTTGACCACAGTTATAACAAGTAATATCTTTAGTAGATTTAGATTTCGATTTTGGATGTGATTTGGATTTATAATATTTCTTTTTAGGTTAGTGTAGAATTTATCATTTGATTTGGAAGGTGAATAATGCCTCTTGTATTTATTAGAATATTTGTAAGATGATTTGTGTTTATGTTTGGAGTATTTGTGTGATTTCCTACGAGATGATGCAACAGGAGGTAAACCATATTGTTCACAGAAATTGCCTAATTCATATTTGGCTTTATGTTTATCTTTATTAGCTTTTTGAGTAAGTTTGAGATCAATACACATTTTTAAACCTTCTTTTTGAATAGTGCTAATTATATCACAATATGTTAAATTATCATATTCAATAACACCAGTAGGTTTACTAAGAACATCTCTAATTTTGTGAGCAAATAAGCTAGGTAATCCATTAATAAATTTTTCTTTCCAAAATGATTTAGTACAGTCTTCTCTTAACATAACTCGGGAGGTAAATACATCTTTATACCATCTAAAATCACTTAAGGTTGGACAAGTAAGATTACTAAGTTGATCATGGATGCGAGAATATATATTTGTAGGGGTACCAATAAAATGTCGGACTATTGTATAGATTAATTGATTGATTCCATCAGGGTGACAACATCCAATAGTTTCATTAAAAATAGGTAGACCATATTCATCAATTTGATTAGCATATATGATTGAGTCACGTTGATCTTCAGTAAGGTATTTTTCCCACCAAGATTTGAGCATACCAGTAAAACCAGAGGTAAGTAATGAAACAATTTCAGGTTGAGAATATTGGGGATAATTACTGAGATAACTATTTGCAACCATAGATAAATGATTTAATTTTTGAAGGATCTGATCTTCATTGAGACCGTCAATATTCCATTCGTATAATTTTTTAGCAGAAACAGAAAATTGATTATTAAGATTTGTTTCTTCAAACTAGAGATCAGGCGTAGTAGGTCGAGAGTACCAGTTTTTGGTAGTTTGAGGATTAACTTTGGGATAATGAATTTTATTAAGATTGGAAGATTGAAATTGTTGGGCTAATTGATCTATTTCATTATCAGTAGTTTCGGTTTCAGGGGGATCTAAAACAGTGTCAGTAAGGGGTTGTTGATTTAAAACAGTAAGACCTTTATCTTTGGATGTAGAAGTATCATTAAATAAATGTTCAATAACTTTGACAGTAGATTGGTCATTAGTAACTAAGCTAGTCCGTTTAGAACGATGAGTAGGGAGATTAAGTAAAGGTTGGTCTAAGGGTTTAGTAGATTTGGCAGATTGTTCTTCAAAATTAATTTCTAATTTATCTAATTGTTTGCCAATGGTTTTTAGACATTGATTGGTATAATTATTTTGTTCAATAACTTTTTTAATTTCAGGGTCAGTGCCAGGTAATTTAAAAGGAAAAGCTGGAACTTCAGAACCTTGATGATGAATAATTATATTTTCTAATGGAGGATGATTAGAGCTAACAGAAGTATTAAGAGAAGTTTTCCATTTATGTTTGGTGATCGTGTTAACCTTTTTGTAATATGTTTCCATATATTCAAAGAAAGGTAATTCGAAACCATATTGAACCATAAAATCATACCATTGTCTAGTGATTTTGGATTGTTGAGAAGAATCATGTTTAGCGCGATAAGCATGTCTTTTAGTCCTGTTTTCTTTGGATCTAAAGTCAATAAGTAATTTATCTAAATTATGAGTAAAATCTTTTTTGATTGTAGTTGAGGATTGACCGGAGGTATAAATTCTTCGAAATCAGTTTGAGTTGGAGAAGTATTTGAAGCAATATCTTCTTCTGGTAAATGTGTGGGAGTAGTGTAAACAGGTTTACTAATCTGGGAAGTGGTAGAATTATCAATCCCTTTTAGTTTATTTCGGGAAGTTTGGTTGGTGTGACCAAGATGGATTTGGCTATTTTTTCGAAATAAAGGGGTGTTAAATATTTCATCTTCAGTTTCTACATCAGTAGGGACACTAGAGGTACTATGCCTAGAGGATTGACTCCGATTAAATTTAATTCGGACAGAACCATCATTGAATTGTTGGATGTCTTGAATATCTTGGATTGAAGATTGTTGTTGATTGTGTTTGTAATTTTCATTAACCGTAATCCATTGATCAGGTAAATCTATATTTTTCCATTCAATCATTTGGGGTACATTAATATGTGATTCTCCAGGGTTACTACTGCTTTGAATTAATAAAGTTTTATCCTTGGGACTCTTGTGTGAAGCATGAACATTTAAATTGGTTTGCATACATTTATAATGGACACGATATATTAAAGCAATATTATGAACTTTGTCTTTCATGTTAGTAAAGGAACCATGTAATTGGATATTTAATGTTAATGCATCTAAAATGTGTGGATCGCGTAAACTAAGGGTAAAATCAGGAAAACAATTAAAATGTACTGGACCTTTATGAAGACCAGTTTCCATCATACCCATTAAACTATCATTATAATCAAGAAAACGGGCATCACGTAAACATAACAAAACAGAGGTATTCTTACCAACAATGGTGAATGGATTGACACCAACTTGAATTAATCCAATATGCATAAAATTATAACCATTATTTAAATGTCGTTTGATTAATTTTGAATCAAATAATTGACAGGTTTGTCGGGGCTTTTCCAAGGCATAAACTTGTTCAATAGTTTTAACATGGAGAGTAACTTTAAAAACATTTTGTAAAAAAGTAGTTTTATAAATTTCTTTAATTGGTAGTTTGGGTATATTCCATCCAGCATCAAATTTATCATTTTGTAGTTCAACATCTTCTTCATTAATTACTAATCCTTGATTAGGTAGTGAGGGCAAAGTTGTTGACCTAGAACTGACTGATGAGTTACTTCTAAATAATCGACTCATTGTTCTGTTTAATTAATCAGTTTTACAGATATCTTAATACATACCCTATTCTTGTCAATTGTACCACATACCTAGTATACATACATACCCTATCTTGGAACCCCAAAGTCTGACTCTGCCTAAACCGAAGGCCTTACACTAGACTGGGAAGAAGTGGGTGACTTAAACTAGGTGGATATAACAGACGGATCTTTTGGGCGATTAAGATGAACTGAAAACAAGATTAATCAAATAAAGAAGAGAGCAGATTGAGTAGGAGTAGCACAACAGTTAGAAACAGGATACAACATAACTTGGCTCTGAAAATAAAACAAAAACGTGACTAATTTAGGAAGTTCACTATGTTGAAAATAAAAACATAAAATACTGAAAATAAAAACATAAAACAAAAACGTGACTAAACATGCCTAATTTAGCTGGTGTATTATGAGTTAAATTGGGCTGCTGTATGTTGTTGTTCCTGAAGCTGTGTTGAGATGAATTTGATGTGCTGGTCTGCATCTGTTTTGAGATGGCCTTGGTTCTGCTCAGTTTTAGCTTAGTCTGGTGGATGCATGATGTGTAGTCTGAGTTTTTTCTGGTTTATGGTGAGGTGTTTCAGCTTGATGCAGCTCATGGTATGCTCTCAGAATTAGCAGGGGTTGATGATTCAGAGGAGGTTGATTCAGAATGTGTAGAGGAGTGTATTCTTGGCCTGTGCAGAGGAGGGTATTTCAGAATTTTGGAGTTAATTGATTCAGCTGGGGATCTGCTGTGTGGTGTAACTAGGTTTTGTTAATAGTTTTTGTTTTCTGCTGTTTTTTTTCCATCTCTTTCTCCTCTTGATCTTTTTTGGTTGGTTCCTCACCAACTGGCGCTTCGAGCTTTGTCTTAGCTCCAAACTCCTCTTTATTGATGTTCTATTTCATACCTTGTATGTTGTCATCAATAAAGATTTTTTTGCCGATCAAAAAAAAAAACATGCCTAATTTAGGAAGTTCACTATGCATTTAAAATTGAACCGCTAGTTCATTTTAACAATTGGGCTCATAACAAAACCAACTTAACTCAGATCAAAAACAGTATAAAAGTTTCATAAGGAAAACCTATTCAGATCATCTCAAAATGAGACTGGGTCAGAATAAAAAATCACAGAAGTCTCATAACCAAATTCACTACAAATTTTATTACCGCAAAACCTCATAATCAAGCACAAACATTATTAATAACGTAGTGTAAATTATACCCATGATCTCTATAATTTTTCTTTTCTGTCAATTTGATCTCTATAATTTTAACTATATCAATTTCACCAAGAAATTCTATTATACACACCCTTTAATAGGGTATACCATATGCACCCTTACGTTTGTCATTTTTTTCTTTAGTTATGACTAATTTTCTTCTTTTAGTTATAATAATATTTTTGTTGTAACTCCTGAGATTCTTGGTTATGTCTCATATTGTGTTTAGTTATGACTTTTTTATTTTTTAGTTAAGACTCAAAAAGTAAACAATTATACCGTTTACAATATTCTTTCCCCAATTTCACTTTATAATTTTTTACATTGCGTCATAACATCTATTCAGAAATTAAACATAAATCAATAACAAAACAGTCCATTCAAGAGGAAATCAAAGAGGTGAATATATGCTAAATTTTTTAAAAGGTATCATTAATTGGTTTATATTAACAGAAAGTGAAAAATATAAGGGAAACATTAATACAATTATAATTACAATAATCAAATTGACATAAGAAACAACTTACAGGACAATGAATATAATTTGTTCTAACTTAAATTACAAATGTTGATAATTATAACGTATAATAACAACTTTTAAAAGGTGTGTGGACCATGGAATTTTCCCTCATGCATATATATGTTGGTCTTCTTGTTGTATATCCAGAACTCATTTCCACAAAGGGTTCACTTCCCTCTCTCTCTCTCCTCTCTCTCTCTCTCTCTCTGTTTCAAAATATATAAGATGACTTACTTTCCAGTGGAGGATTTTGTTGGGAATGGAGCTTTGAAGGGAATTCTTCCAAAGCTGTTGGAGGAAGGTTGGGACAATATACGGAACTTGAAACTTATGAAATCAGAAGATATGAATGCAATTAATATGACTCAACAACAAAAGGTATTTTCATTACCATCAAACCCTCTCTTCTTCAATTTTCCACGGGCACACAGTTCTACTTTTGAAAACATTATTGTAAGTTCATCAAAACCATATCTCTCATTTTTACATCTAATAGGATGCACTGGAAATAAGGTCATACCTCCATGATCTCGCTCTGATGCAATATGGAGATAAGCTTGGGGATTCCGGGAAATCTCTTGCAAAGCTTCTTGAGTTGAGCAACGATGAACTTTCTGCTCAGTTTGGTATGAAGAGAGGCCACATTGCCAGTTTCTTGGAAAAAAGAATCAGTTGTTATCATTTGCAGGCACCACATTCTCTCCCTTCAACCCAAATGACCAACACACCTTCTCGATATAATTATATTATTAACAGTGGTGAGCTTATTTCTGTCAACTCTAGCAAAATATAATTATATATAATATATCTAACTTGAGGGAAAAGAAATGTTGTTGCCTTATAATGGTTAAATATAACATCATCAATGTCACTCAGTGTACATTTTTTCTTTGTTAAATTTTAGCTTATAGGTACTTGTCTTCTCAAAGCCATTTGATTTTAGCTTATTCATCTTCTTCTTTTTTTTAAAAAAAAAAAAAAAAAAAAAAAAAAAAAAAAACCTAACTGTTGATCCATTTTCTAAATTATATTTGTCGTCTATCTAATCATTTTGGAAAATGTTGGAATTGATTCCATGCATTTCAAGCTTTAGGAAGTATCTGCGTCACACACTACAAGAAAAAACATTTTTGCCGACCACTTTTAGCTACCAAAACTAATTTAGTCGCCAAAAGTCACGGAATTGGCTACCAAAAATAATATTAGTCGGCAAAAGTCAACTTTTTAGCTACTAATTTTTTTTAGTAGGGGAATGTTGATTATTGGCTACTAAAAAAAATTTAGTAGCTAAAGATATTACAATTGGCGACTAAAACAATTTTTAGTAGCTAAACATATGACAATTGGCGACTAAATAAAAATTTAGTAGCCGTAGAGGTACCTTTAGCTACTAAATTATTTGGTAGCCGAATGAAAATAAAAAAATTAACAAAATAGTTATTTTATTTTATTAATAACAATACCATTAGTCTCCACTTGAAAATTTGACTAAACAAAATAGTTATTTTTATTTTTATTTTTAGGTTGTACACCCACCATCCAAAATTATTAATATCTTATTTTATTTTTTATTATCTCAAAATATTAATTTTTTGAAAAAATTAATTATTAAAATAATATGAATTTCTTATTTTGTCCTTTTTTAAATCCATTAATAATACAAAAAGTACAATTATGACAATTGATATGTCTAAAAAAATATACTATCAAAAGGTAATTTTGAAAAATATACTATAATGTAATTTTAAATCCATTAATAATCCATTAATATACTATCAAATTTGATGGGTTGAACACATCTTTTAATAATTGGGCCCTCACGCGAAAGGTATGCTAAAATGGGCAACTTGTTATTGGCTGTTTGTCGATAGTTTTACATTGCAAAAATTTAAAGGCATAGTTACAGGTCAGTCTGATGAATTTAATTTTTAATAATAAATTTATTATTTTTAAAAAGTACAATTAAACTATTTATACTTTTTACATCATCATATTTCAATAACACTAATAAATTAAGAATAAATCAAAATTCACAAATAAAAGACAAAATATCCCAATTATTTATCATTTTAATAAATTTTTCAATATTATTACCAATACTAATGAAATAATCATTTCACAGACACAAAACATATATTTAAAAAGTTTAAAAAAAATTTCATTATCAAAACGAAAGCTAAGTGTGTAAAAAAAAAATCACTCATGACTTATGAGTAAATAAATCTGATTTGTAAGACTTATTTTTAAATTTATACTTTCTAAATATTTCTAAATTTTGTAATTTTTTTTT
>NW_021025015.1:836579-864107 GCF_004153795.1 Camellia sinensis
TTTTGGACCTCCTCTCACGATTTCAACGTGGTTTGAGTGTCCCTTTCCTCACTCGATTTCAGTGTATTTGGAATTTGACTTAGGTTGCATCGTATACGCGCCTGATTGTTTGTTTTTCCTCCTCTCATGATTACAGCATGGTTAGAGTATTTTCCTCTTTGCATTCACCATTGCATTTTGCATCCATTGCATCGTGCAATCTTGCGCACCTTACCTGCACTCATTAGTGCATTGTTCGCGCTGTCTTACGCACCTTACCTGCACTTGTTAGTGCATTGCATTGTTTAGTACCCCGAAAGAAAGTGAATCAAACATCTTATGAATTGTGGCATGGAAGAGTACCATCCTACAAATACTTAAAAGTGTGGGGGTGTTTGGCTAAAGTGGCTATTCCTAGTCCTAAAAAGACTAAGATAGGTCCTAAGACCATTGATTGCATTTTCATTGGTTATGCCAAGAATAGTAGTGCATATCGGTTTTTGATTCATAAATCAAAACATTCCGAAATGCATGTAAATACTATTATTGAATCTCGGAATGCATTTTGCTTTGAACATGTGTTTCCGAATAAGATTAGACAAAAGACTAGTAATAATAAAAGATCTTTTGATGCTATTACTAGTAATGAACAAGAACAAGATCAAGAACAAGAGCAAGATCAAATTGATGAAAAGAAACCTAGGCATAGTAAACGTGCTAGAACCTTAAAATCTTTTGGTCCAGATTTTCTAACATTTTTGTTAGAAAATGAGCCTTTAACTTTTAAAGAGGCTATGTCCAATCCCGAGGCTCCTTTATGGAAAGAAGCTGTAAACAGTGAAGTTAAATCCATCCTACAAAATCACACTTGGGAATTGGTGGATTTGTCACCAGGTTGTAAACCACTTAAGTATAAGTGAATTTTGAAAAGAAAAATGAAAACGAATGGATCAATTGACAAATATAAGGCAAGACTTGTAGTCAAAGGTTTTAGACAAAGAGAAGGTCTTGATTACTTTGACACATACTCACCAGTTACTAGAATAACATCCATTAGGATGCTAATTGCTATTGCATCTTTGTACAATCTAGAAATTCATCAAATGGATGTGAAAACCGCTTTCTTAAATGGTGAGTTAGATGAAGAAATTTACATGGAACAATAAGAAGGATTTTCTGTTCTAGGAAAAGAAAATAAAGTGTGTAAATTGGTTAAATCATTATATGGTTTAAAACAAGCGTCAAAGCAATGGCATGAGAAATTTGACAAGGCAATAATGTCAAATGGATTTAAAATTAATGAATGTGACAAATGTGTTTATATTAAAAACACATGTTATGTTATAGTATATCTTTATGTGGATGATATGGTTATCATAGGTAATAATAATGACATGATTAAAACTACTAAGAAAATATTGAATAAACATTTTGACATGAAGGACATGGGCATTGCTGATGTAATTCTTGGTATGAAAATTACCGAAACATCAAAAGGTTATGCTTTGTCACAATCTCATTGCATTGAGAAAATACTTGACAAATTCAGCAAAGATGATGATCATCTTGCTAGAACACCTGTGAATGTTAATTTGTTTCTTTCTAAGAATGTACATGAAAGTATTTCTCAATTAGAGTATGCCCAAATTATTGGAAGCTTAATGTACTTGATGAACTGCACTCGCCCGGATATATCTTATGTAGTAAGTAAATTAAGTAGATATACGAGTAACCTAGGAGTAGAATACTGGAAAGCAATTATAAGGGTTCTAAGATATCTCTGATTTACTCGTAACATTGGGCTAAATTATACTAGATATTTAGCAGTACTTGAAGGATACTGTAATTCAAACTGGATATCAGATACTAGAGACTCAAAGTCCACTAGTGGGTATGTCTTCACTCTTCGTGGTGCGGCTGTATCTTGGAAATCTTCCAAACAGACTTACATAGCTAGGTCTACTGTGGAATCAGAATTCATAGCTTTAGATAAAGCTGGGGAAGAAGTAGAATGGCTTCGTCACTTCCTTGAAGATCTTCCAATATGGCCAAAACTGGTGCCTGCTATGTGCATACATTACAATAGTCAATCAGCAATAAGTAGAGCACAGAGTCATATGTATAATGGTAAGTCCTGACACATTCGTCGTCGACATAACACCGTGAGACAACTACTCTCTAATAGAATTATTTCCATTGAATATGTGAAGTCTAAAGACAACATGACGGATCCACTAACCAAAGCGTTAGTAAGAGAGTTAGTTGAGAACTCATCGAGGGAAATGAGACTTAAGTCTATTAAATAAGAGTTACCACAATGGCAACCCAACCTAGTTGACTGGAGATCCCAAGATCTAGGTTCAAAAGAACAACCGAGTTGTGTATGACTCAGAGGGATCACTGGGGAGTCAAACTCCTACCCATTTCTATGATGAAATAGTAATGTCTACAGCGTTTTAAGTTAAGTAATACTTTTAATGATTATTATATCTAGGTAAACGTAACGCCCTCAAAATAACAACAATAAACCCATCAGATAAGACATGCATTTACATATAAACTAACCACATTCTTTTATTCATTAGAGTTCCATTACATAAGTATTACATGTTAACATCAAAACAAAATGCCCTACGGGCTTACAGCTTTCCAAGTTAACACTTGGTTACAACAAAAGAGTACTAACTTAGTGATGTCTGCAGCGTTTTAGGTTAAGTAATACTTTTAATGATTCTTATATCTAGGTATACCTAGTGGTGTATGGCAGGATACTCTTCATAATAATCACCTATATGAGTGTGAATTGGGTTGATTCTATGAGATTTGTGAAGGCCTACAATTCTCTAGAGCACTTATGAAAGATCAGGTTGTTCAGAGCCAAAATGAGCACAATAGTGAGAACTAAACTATGTTTGGGGATATACTATGTGAGTTCTATTGTGTTGGTTTACACAAACGGCTGAACAGTTCAAGATATCATGTTCACTGGTTATCTAGTAAATCCGATAGTGTCTCACAAGGGAAGGTTCAAAGCCAAAAGCTACCTATCTTTTGCAGAATATTTTCAATTTCTGTACTCTCTGTATTTAGATCATGTTGTTGCATTTTCTCTCTTCCAAATTCCATTCATGTAGGGGATTGTTGGAAAAATGGTTTTATATAGGCTTATTTTGGGCCAACTTTGAGTCCAAAATTGAGTGGGCCCCAAACGTCTTTTGGGGTGGGTCCGAAAAGGTGACGTGTTCCTTGCCACATGGCAAGTCACAAGGTGAAGATGGTTTGTCAAAACCATTTATGAGTGAATGAGAAGTTGACGTCGTTTTCGGGTTCGTGGAATAGACATTTAAAGAATTAAATGTGGATTTCCTTGAAATGGATTGTCCCACATTGAAACTTTAAGAGAGTTTTTGTTTGTATATAAGCTCTAGATTATAACACTTGGGTTGGGCCCCAAAGGGCACTCCAAGTTTGTAGAAGGGAGGAGTTATGGACAATGTGAACCTTAGCCCAAACCACCACACACGCGTGCGCTCCGCCGCAGGTTGAGCCGTGCCGGGTGTGGGTTATGGGCCGGGTCAATTCTAATATTAATTTTTTAGACAAAATTTATTTGAATTTTCAATGAAATCAAATTCAAATTTTGTGCCAAAAATTAAATTAATTTTCTATCCATATGTTACTCAATTTCCAGTCCATTTTTCAGCAAAGTTCAAAAGGTTCAAACTGTTTTAATAGTGTTAAAAACTACCTAGTAGTTTTAAACAGTTTTAAAAACTGCCAACAGATAAAAAAACTGCCAGCAGATCTGTTCCTTTGAATTTTGCACCTGTTGACTTTGTTTGTACCTGTTCGGATCTGTTTGGTTTTGCCTATAAATAGAAGGCTGTTCCAGCAGTTTTTTGCCTCCAAAAACAATCTGAAATTTTCATTTTGCTGTCCAAATTTTGTTCCTTTGCATTATTTATTATTTATTCTAGTTTTAGAGAATTTTAAAGAGAGTATAGAACACAAGATTCTAGTTCGCGGGACAAATTTGTTTGGAGTGCTACTACAATTTTGTGAAGATCATTGTGTCCTGGGAAATAGACGCCACTTAACCGTAAGCACCGTATCTGGGTGAATCTGTCTTAAGGACAGAGTGTCACACATTCGACTTGGTCTTTAAATATTCATTCGGTTCGGTAAAAATAAATTCGGTATGTAATTTATTTTATTTGTTTGATTTGTTTCAATTTATTTATTTTTTCACATAAGATTATTCCAACAGTTCAAAAACTTGAAATATGCATGTCTCCAGGAATCTTTGAATAATAAAGTGGTGCAGACAACCGAAAATCCGGCAGCATATCCTAAGTCAACATTAACATAGAACCATGGCATTATAGGACCATTTTCTGCTTCTGGAATGTTATTTTGCTCATTGCCTCCATTAATTAGTGGGCACATCCTTAAAAGTACTTCCCCACAAAGATTAGGATTCCCCTTGTTCGATTTCTTGTCAAAGGTAGCAAGTTGACCCCTCGATGGTATGTCCTTGAATATTGTTGTTTGCCACACTGAACGAAGACAAGAAATAGAGATTTTGTAGTGACATTGGGATTTCTCCAGACAAATGATTCTCAGAGAGGTCTAATTTCGTTATAATAGTAAGATTAGATATTTGTCCTGGAATGCTGCCTGAGAAGTTGTTTTGACTTTGATCCAATACATGAAGAAACTTCAATTGACCAATCTGAAGAGGGATATTGCCACTTAGGCTGTTTTTTCTCAATCTTATTGTTGGTGGTATGTTGGTGAGACCAAACTTTGGCTGTTGTTTCTCGTAGTGGCTAGAAATCAGTGCAGACAATCTACAAAGTTCTTGAGGAAATTCACTTGAAAAGAGGTTGTATGCCAAATCTAGATAGAAAAGTCTGGGTGGAGATCCCAAACAACTAGGTATTGAGCCTGTGAGTTGATTAAAAGAAAATTCCAAAACCTTGAGTGTCTTGAACTTAATAAGCCAGGATGGCATTCTTCCAGAAAGCTGGCACCCCCCAAGATGTAGAAGTTGTAGTTTTTGAAACCCATCTGAATCCATTATGCTTTTTCCATCTGGCATTGCTTCATACATGAAGTTTTGAGAGAGGATGACAATCAGAATCCTAATCGCCCCTGTTATGTTAATTAGCCTGTTGGCAGAAAGTGTGAGGAAGGACAGAGATTGCATTGCAGCCATTTCAGGCACAATCTGTCCTTCCAGCTCATTAACATCCAGTCGAACGACTGTTAAGGACTCAATGTGTACAAACTTAATAGCAAAATACCTCTTAAACTTTTGTTTCCCAAGTCAAGAGTACTAAGTTGTTGGAGTCTTGAGAAGTCAACAGCCAATATATCTCCTTCCAAGAAATTGTTCCTTAAATTAATTGTGATAAGATTGATGCAGTGCATCAGTTATGAAGGTAAATTACCAGTAAGCTTGTTTGAGTGTAGAGGAAGTCTTTCCAGTCTGGAAAGCTTCTCAATGTCCTGAGGAATCTCGCCATCCAATTCATTTGAGTAGTGCTCAAAAATGGTGAGGTTGGAGAGCTGAACAAGCTCATCACCAAGGGGTCCTGATAGATAATTGCCAGGTAATGATATTTCTGTTAATGTTGTTGTGTTGTATATATCAGATGGAAGCAATCCTGTGAGAAAATTGAAACCTGCACGGAAAACCTCCAGTTTGAAACATCCCCTTAAAACATCAGGAATCTGGCCAATGAATTCATTGAAGGAGAAATCCAAGAACTTGACGTGGCTGGAAGAGTTGTATGTATGCGAAGGAATTTGGCCACCGAATTTTGACATTAAAATATATTAGATTTGTTGCCACCTTAAAGAATGAAGGTTTAATGATGTCAATAAGGCTATTGCTTGATAAATCTATTATCTGGATGGATTGGGAAAACAATGAAGGTGAAGACGGAAATCCACCAGAAAAAAGATTAAAATTCAGGTCTAGTGCTGTGATGTGACTCAAAGACGAAAACAATCCATAAGGGAGAGGACCAGAAAGCTGATTGTGTGAGAGATTGAGCTGAGAGAGATACACAAGGTTCGTTAGTGAGGGAGATGCATAACAACTCAGGCCTCTAAAGGGTAGCCATAACTGGGTAATCTGCCCATCATGATCACAAGTAATCCCTTCCCAGGGGCAACAATCAATACCAGAAGACTAATTTAGAGGAGTAGAGATGTTGAGGGAGAATGACAATAGAGCATCATTGTCAAGCTGGTTGCAAGTGTAGCATAAACTGACAAAACAAGAGAGTAGAATTAAAAGGAAGCCAAAAAGGCATCTTTTGGGCAGAGGAACTTAGCTTAATTTTTGTGAGATCAAAATTTTCGCAACTAGTGCTATCACTTCTAGCCTCTTTGTCATGGTGGGTGGAACTTCGCTTAATTGTTTACTAGGGTCAGCTAGGATTTGGTGAAACTTACAAGCATAAAAAGTTCAAGTCTTCAACTTCCGAAAACACAAAAAGTACCATGTATTTTTGTCCTCAACCTTCAATATAAAAGTAGTAGGTTGTTGGGTCTTCTGTCAGCATGTGCATTGATAAAGTTAAAAAAACTAGAAAAGATTAAAGAACTTGCAGCAATTGTTTAAAGAAAAATGATATTTAATGGAAGCATAGAGAAAATTGATGGGTTTTTGTACCACAAAAAAAATCATGTGGAATTCGAGCAGTCATTTTGGACATGTTTCTTTTATTGTTTGAAGTGTCTTTTTTTTTTTTCTCTAATAAATTACAAATACATTTTTAGAAGTTTATTAAAAGGAGTAGTTTGCCTCCCGTCCTTAATCGGACTGGACGGTATTGTTCGGCCTGTGTGGGCTCACCACGGGTCTCGTTTTGATGATCTGAACCGTTCAATGTGTAAAACTCGTTGAGTACTACATGCATGTAAAAAAGCACATTGATTGGATATCGATAGCTATCTCATCTTATCAGTTTTTAATCAACCGTTAGTTTGTTCACCGTCTATTTTTTTTTTTATACAAACTGATTTGACCACATAACTATCGTTATCCGATCAACGTAATTTTTTACAAGCATATAGTACTCGACGATTTCTACACATTAAACGGTTCGAATTATTAAAATGGAACCTTTGGTGAGCCTCATGGGCCGAACATCACCGTCCAGTCCGATTTAGGACCGAAGACAAGCTGCTCCCTTGATGAAATATCAAATTCTCCCTGTTTAATTTAAAAAACTACAAATACTTTGTCTTAGAGTTTGTTTTTTTAGTAGTGCTAATAGAAAAATCGAAAAACTTAAGTTTAACTCAAGTGGTTGGTAGGTATGGATTTCATTTCCCGTGTAAAATTATTAGGATTTCTTTACTAATCTAGAACCACTATAGTGCATTGTCTATAGTAAAACTTGTAGTGCCTGAATTTAAAAAATATTTATAAAAAAAAAAAGAAACTCATGCCCCTTTTCTTTCTCTTTCCCCCAAAATGATTTTGTTTTGGGGCACTATAACTGCACTACAGGCAATGTATGGTAGAGGATCTAGAGTCTTTCTTTGCTCTATTTTGTGAGTTTCTTCGTAACAGAAAAATTTGGGACCCCCGGAGACCCTAGCACCCCCAGTGAGAGCTGGTTAGCCAAATTTTTTTTTTCTTCTTCAATCACCAACCTCCACGGATGTGTGGGGAGGGACTGGGAGTCTCAATCAACTCTCTCTTCATAATTGCATATTGTATTTGTGTTCATTATTATGACTGCAATTCATTAGTATTCATTGTAATATCATATATGAATATAAAAAATCTTGCCCTTAGCCAAAAACTAAAAATAGAAATAAAAAATGCTAAAATATCCTTTCATACCAAAACCAAAATTACCTTACCCATATATAGTATTTGGTTCACTAGAATGAAGCAGAATGTGATGAAATAGTCATTTCTTAGAATTCCTTATAGAATAATCATTCTCTTACAATGGTGAGTGATGATATTATTCGTGAAATATTTGTATCATTTTTTTAGTGAACCAGACATGAAAATAGATTTCATAATGGAATCATTCTATTCTAGTAACGTTATTGAAAATAATGAAAATTATATTATAAATGGAATCATCATTCACTATTGTAAGAGAATGATTATTTCATCTGGGAGTCTAAAGAATGACCATCTCATTCTATTCCATCTCATTTCAATGAATCAAATAAAACTCTTTGATAGCTACTTTGGCATCTAACGGTTAATTTAGGTATTTTAAAGAGAATTGTTGTTGACATCCCGTTAATTTATGAAAAATGTTACAATTTATTTATGGGTACTGTTATGGTACGTACACACCCTCAAAATGATGTGTACTATATGACATTTGTGGGTTGGGTTACTAAAAATGTCAGTTATAACACCCCAAAAAATAAACAAATAAAAAAATTATAAACAAACACTACATAAGATATAATTAAAGAACTATGGGATGATAACTAAAATAATATCATAACCAATATCACAATGAATCATAACTAACTCCACAAAATGTCATAACCAAAGGGATGAAAAATAAGTTTAGCAAATGAACTAAGATTGCATGGCAATCAGATTGAGAAGGGAAAAAAACGAAAGGCCAAAAAAAAAAAAAAAAAAAGAAGTAAACAGAAATGCATAGAAATGTTATATTATATTATATAATTTATATACCTTCCTAAGGGTATATCTTTCCCAGGAAGCTGAACAAACAAAACAAAATAAAAAAAGACATAAAACAGATCAGAGGAGATGAACCTGTATCTTCCCTAAGAAGCAGCACTTCGGTTGAAGACGTAAACAGATCAGAGGCAGCACTTAAATTTTGTGTTGAAGAACAAAGGGGCAGTCGGAGAGTCACTGATTTCAACACAGAACAGAGGCAGCCTTGAAGATTCAACACAGGTTCATCTCCTCCCTCTTCCCTCTTCTCTGTTCTTGTAAGGATTTTCTTCAGTAATTAATATGGTTGACCATTTAGGTTATCACAATTCTTTTGGAATGTGGGGGTCTTTGAAATGTTCCTGGATTGTCTTATTTGGCATTTAAGTTCACCTTCTTGTGGTATTTTGTTTGCCTTTTGCATTGAATCTCTCTTTGATGGCCAAGAGGTTAAGCCATAAAACACCTTTTTCAGATCTTTGATGGCCACAAGGTTAAGCCACAGAAATGCGTTTTTCAGACCTTGGCAATTGAGAATGGAGGATGAAGCAATGCCAACTTCTTTCATCATATATTTTTTATTTACTGCCCCCTTGAATTAAATTGGTAAATTTTGAACAGTTGAAGTTGCATAACATCATTGAGTATGATGGTTTTCAAAAGATGAAGATGAGTTTTGTTTTCAAAAAGGCATGGCATGGCATGTGCATTCATCTCTTAAGACTTGTTTAAAATGTATATACTTTGTTAAGGATTTCCTACTAGGCTTTATGCTCACCCTACGGGATTATTGTGCAGGAAAAGATGTGGTGATTCCGCCCAACTGAGGGTGTAGAAATATGTGTTGGGAGTACAATGCTCTCACTTTGTGTGACTCTGTTTTGTAAGCCAAGGGCTATATTTGTATAGTTTGAATAACCAATTTGTGTAACCGGGTCTAAGCCTTGGAAACTTGTAAACCCATGAGGGTATTTATTTGTTTATGTCATCTTGATTTGAGGTGAATGTAGTATCGCATGAGGACTATTTGTATCATGTATTGTAAGCGTGAAGATTTACTTTCAGTTTTACTTTAAAGAACCATGATTATTGTATTATCATTTGGGTATGAAAATTGGGGTGTTACAGATTATTTGGTTCTTTGCCTATTTCCTGTATTTTCAAGGCAACAAATACATCAAATACACTCAAGATATTTGAATAAAGATTAATGTAAAATAATTAAGTTAAATTTAAGTTTTTAATCATTTTAACACTTGAAGATAAATCAAAACATAAAAACTAAAATCATCAAAATATAAGAGAACCTTTTTCAGATAGGTTTGTAATGTTATTAATGGTTTGATTTGTATATGTCATTTCTATCCAACCTAACAACACAAGCAACAAACCATTAACACAACCAACAAAATCATTAACAAAAACATGGGTTAATTCATATAGGCACACAAGCAACAAAATCATTAACAAAAGCATTCATTCCATTCCATTTAGAAAAACCATTGGCATCCATTCCATTCACAAAAACATATATTCCATTCCAAGCATCAGCCATTCACAAAAAACAACACCATTAACAAGCACAAAAAACATAATTGCATTGATCTGAATTTAGGCACAACATACTTTACAAATGATTGACATCATCAACATCAATTCTCAAAACAGTTAACAACATGAACATGTGTGAAATAGTTAGCAACATTCACATCCCAAAACAAAGTATACCAGTTTGTCTATCCCAAAGCAAAAGTCTAACAGTGTATAACATCAACAAATATAATAGAAAAGTCATTCCCAAAAAGTCAAACACAAAATATGTGCCCAAAAAGTCATCCTGCCATGGCATGACTACTGCTTCCCATCACCTTTCTTTTATTTCTTTTCTTTTTTTTTTTTTTTGGTTACAACTTCATGGAGCTAGATAATGTCACATTCTTCTTCCCATTGGACATGAAAGAGGGTAGACCTGTAGTTGAGGATGGTGCAGCTTCCTTTGGCCTCATGAATGCATCTAGGGGTGACCTTATGTTGACACCTTGTCCTGCTGATCTTGTGTTTGATGCACCAATGTTGATAGGTGGCCTTGGTAGCTACATCATTGGTGGCCTTGCCTGCTTCATCATTGTTGCCCTTGGATGCTGCTTTGGTTGTGGCCTTGCTTGCTTCATCACTGGTGGCCGATTCTCAATTCCCCTTTAGAAAGAACTTAAATCCCCTAACTCTTGATATTCAATTCGTCGTATGGGACAATTTTTGGAACCCTAATCGCATTTTGTTGAGTTCGGGCTGGTGTAAGTGGCGGGAAAGGTGTAAATTGACCACTTAGCCCTTCAATCATGTACGTGTGTGTGGCATGTGACTATTTTTGGATGGAAAAGGTGGCTTTTGTTACCAATTGGCCTTTTGTGAGATAACTCCGCAACTTGGAGGGTGTTAATGTGCCTAATTTGAAAGTTCAGGGACAAAATTGAAACACGCATGAAAGTACATGGACCATTTGTATAATTTACCCTTCAATGTTTTTACATAAATTAGTGGCAATATTAAAAAGTCAATTAAATTTGAAAGGTCATAGACCAATTAAATTGCACCAAACCGAACTGTTTTAATTGGTGAGGTTTAGTGCGATTTGATGGAAAAAACAGTCTGTATCGGTGCTTAAAATAATAAAACCAACATTATCAGTTTGGTGAAAAATATTAGCTAAATACCAACTATACCAAACCAATTGCATCCCTAAAATTGAGAACTCATCAAATCATTCACCAAATTTGAAATTTATGAAAATTTAAAAAGATGAAGCATTAGAGATGATTTTTTTTTTCCATCAAATTTATGAAAAGAGAAATTTAGGATAAGAGGGGAATTATTAAAAAGATTTTGATGAAAATTTGATGAAAGAATTGGAGTGCTCATATCAAATAATCTTTTTACTCAAATTTAGTATAGTAATTCTAGTTTAGACTCGATCCATTTGATGTTTTGGATCCGAGTTTTATTATCTTATATAGTTGTTCATGTCTTGTTTCCACTTATTTCTCTTTGAGTTTGGCTATTAGGATGTGTTGGTTGTAATTGGAACAGGTTGGTAGCTTGTTTTTCAAATTGTTGTTGCTCAGAATTTTTCTTTTTCACTCGAGTGACACTTCTTACACTTGAGCGATCTCTGAGAACTTTTAGTACTTTTGCAGGTTCGCAGAGATACTGAGAGTTTGCATTTTTCTCTCGAACAGTATTTCTTGCGCTCTAATGGTGTTCGCTCGAGCAAGCCTTCTTATGCTCAAGTGGTGGTTCACTGTTGTAAATCTTTTGGGAGTTTGTGAAGCCCCCGAAATATGAATTCACTTTAAAAACCCTAATGTTGAATTATTTTCTTAAAGCCCCTCGGTTACTTGAATTAATTCGAATATTGTCGGTTAGCATTACTATTTTTTTTTTTATCGAAACAGGAATTACCCTAGCCGGATTAGGTCTCCTAACCTAATTTAATTCTACATAAGTTACATGTATTTAACTCAAAGCCCTCACTCTTTATTTAAATTCAAAACTTACCCCAAACTAGTACTTGTACCTTGTACCTTGAAGTACCATCAATCTTGTAATATATATATATATATATGTATGTATACACCTTGGAGAGTGTGTCTTGGAGCCAAAAATTGATAAAAGAGTAACACCATCACCCTTCCCAAGGGCCGGCCACCATAGGGAGAAGAGAGGAACCATTTTCAAAGTCATTGATCATGATATTCTAGGAAATCCAAGACCTAGTACCCTAGACCTACGATGATGTTTCCAACACTAGTTTCCTTTTAACTAGGAACCAACCAAATGTTGCCTAATCCTATGATTTAACTCCCAAATCACTCCTATCCCATTAGATTCCAAGCAAGATCCTAACCTTTCCATCATTTTCCAACTAGAGGGCTTTTAGGAAATTTTACAACAAAATTTGCCTATAAATACCAACCTCCCCTAAGCTTGGCAAGCACAAATAACACACACACACACACATTCGGCTAGAGAGAGGGAGGAGAGCAAGAGAGAGAAGTCTAGAAGAAGGAAGAAGAGAGCTTCTTGGGCAAAGCTTAGTAGGTAAGCCACAAACACAACCTTCTCTTTCATTTTCCTTTTTTTCAATATATGTTTCTAAGGGTTCTAAATAATGTTTTCAGATCTTTTATTACTGAGTTCTCATGTTAAAAATGCTAAGGGTTGAGTATCGATTTCATCTCTCTTGTATTTTCCCCATTTTGGCACAAAACCATCTTCTTTTGTACCAATCTCTCAACTTTTCAAGAGCAGTCCTTCAAACGAATTTTCTGAGTTAAACATGTGATATTTAGCATATTTTCTTCACAAAAGAAATGAAACTTTCCCCCGGTGGAACCCTTTTTTCATAAATCTTCTTGTTTTGGGCAAAGCACCTTAGCATTTGTTTTTGCATCCCACTTCCAGAAATTCTAGAAAAATGTAAAAAATTATTCTGGACCTCTATTTTATGTCAAAACCTTCCTTAAGGAGTTAGCTTTCAACTAAAATTGGTTTCATCGAAAAACATTAAGCGGTTTGCAAGAAAATCAATTTTTCGTAACGGTCAACGGATCTGGACGGAATCTGGACAGCACTGGCATATTTTCTAAATAACTTAGAACCTGGAAAAGCAACCCCATTTCCGAAAAATGTTCTAGAAACTAGATCAAATTCCCTACGAACCATAGGAAGACCAAGTCCGTTGGGGGATCTAAAATAGACTATGCGATACTAAATCTGGAAATTTTGTTATGTGTGGATGTTTTATACCCTTGAGTTCATGAGATTGCTTATTAGCTGATGATCATATCTTGGCATGATATTATATATGTTGTGGTTATGTTATTTACCCTTCTCATCTTAAGAATGCATGCTTACATGCATATTATTGTCTTATAAGTTGGACTAACCTTGATTTAAAACATTTAATTCAACGAGAAACCTAATCGGGAGGGTATTGGATTTTTGAGCACTTGAGTAATGGAAAGATGAGAATATGTGATATATGGATTGTTGGGATGCGTTCCCTATTTGAAAGTTGAAGTCTTGCGCAAGTGGTTTTCGGAACCCTTGAACGGAGCGGTTATATTCGGACCCTAGGTGGTTTGGTGTAAGGAGGGATTCGGGCAAGGCCCTATTTTACCGTCTCTTTTGAGGCCCTGCAGTTGGCGCTACGTGGTACATAACCGCTGGTAGGCATCCGAGGTTAGTTCTGCAACAAAGCAGCAAAATAGGGGGCATACCGAATAATCCACGTCTGATTCTTGTGGTTGGGGGGACGAAATCTCTTTGGGGGATTTCTAGTTGCTAACAACCTAACTTAACCCTTTATTTATTTAATCGAGTATTATGCTTTATTACTTGATGTTATAATGGTGATTGTGTATTGGACTGGGAAAAAGGGGTAGAGTGTGTGTGTGTTTACTGGGCATTCAAACCTCATGGCGTATCATGCCAAGTGACGAAGCGGAACTCATAGCTGGAGACGACGAGCCTGGAACTTTCGAAGACTGTAGACACCCCATTTTTGACCGTCCTCAAGACTTGGACGTCACCGCTTGAACACCCGGTGATCATCCTTGTTTGTGTTTGTCTTGAGTTCCCGGAGGTCTCGGCTACGCGCCTTGCCTTAGGACCTCTCGACTCGACTGTTTTGTGTTTGGTTTTGCACCAAACACTTGTGTTTTTGCTGTGGAGGGCAGGGAATGGCTTATTGGCCATCCCCACACATCACCGGCCATGGCTTGAGGCCACCGGCTGTGTTTTGTTGCCACCGACCAAATGTTTGGCCGGCCGGCACTATAGATGGTCGACCGGCCATCTTTTTTGGCCAAATTGCATTTTTGGCCGGCCGACCACTGTGCATCTACTTTTGCAGATATTTTATGCTAGCTGGCATACACTTTGTTCCCCTCCATACACGTGTATGGAGGGATCTCCCTCTTGGCTAGCTTATCTTGTAAGCTTGCAAGATTGAACCTTCTATAAGAGGAGGCCTCTTCTCCCTCTTTTAGGTTAGACAAGATTTTGATAGAGAGCTCTGGTTTTAGGGTTTGAGTTGTGTATCTATCCTATATGTATATCTCCCTCTCTCTTGCATTTGTGTGTGTTTTGTCTTACTTTTGTGCACAAACACCCACCATTACACCTTCCTTTAGCTACTGAGGTACTGAGAGGCTGTTCTTGAAGTTTTTAGACTGGTTTGGAGCCAAAGAAGCAGCTGGAGTGCTGTTCTTGAAAGAGGTCTTCAAGGGTAAGGACTTTACCTTTAAATACCCCATTTTTGCATAGCTTTTTTACCTATCTTGCAATTGTTCTTAGGCTTTGCATATAATATATAAAAGTTCTGTTTTTGAGTCCTTTAAATAGTTGGTTAAGGGTGTTTTGAGCCTTGAGGTTGTTTGACCCCTCTTAGGGCTTATTTGACCCCTTTTTTTGTGCCATTTTGGTGAGCTTCGGGACCATTGTGTTTGGGCCTCCTCACCACTGAAATCTTGAGGGATTTCAGTGGTGAGGATGGTGCCTTGAGGTCCTAAGAATGAGAGGGCCACCCCCTCTCCTTGTTGTCCTTGAAAAGGGTCATTTTTGCCTCTTGAGGGAGCATCTAGTTTAGGTTCATGTTGATCATGCCTTAACTGATTTTTGTACTTATATTGCCATGATATAGTATTGTGTTAAGTTGGTTTAGGTACACCATGCTTATTCAGCATACAGGCCTTGTAATGCCATGTTTTGGCCTTAACATGCTTTAGGTTTTGATCCTTGTTCTAGCATGATTTTGGCCAAGCTTTGTGAAAATTTTGTGTTTGTTTTAGCATGCTTAAGTTCTGTTCTTGATTGTTTTGGTCGACCATAGCATGCTTAGTATAGCCACCTTGCATTTTGGCTTACTAGCCTTAGGTGTGTGAGTGTGTAGCATGCATTACTTGCACTATTCCAGTGGTTTGGAACCATTTACCATGTTATTTCAGTCCTTATAACATGCTTGCATACGCTTGTCTAGAGAAGTGAAGATAGAGCTTATATGCTTATCTTTGTGAAGTGTGGATACAGCTTAACCATGCTTGCATACTTGCATTTGATACTCCTTTGTTGCTTTAGAAGGTTGTTGCCTCATGCTCCATGAATGTGCTTCTTTGTATGCTTGCATGTTTAAGCCACTTAGATGCCATCTAGGTGTTCCCTTAGCATTGTCTAAGTCTACCTTGAACCTGTTTTAAGTCCTCTTGGCCTTGTGAGGCTTGGTTGACTTAGCCGTGGTTTAAGTCTCCTTGACTTGCCTCAAATACTTGGACCAATTGCATGCCATGTTTGTCTTGTTTAAATTGGTTTGACACCATTATTAACATGATTTCTAGAGTTTACATTGCATGCTAATTGTTCATGTTTAAGCTCTCTTAAGTGTGCTTAAAGATTGCTTGTTTGATGCTTAAGTGTTGGCCCATCAACATGTACACATGTGTGTGTGTGTAGGCCCTCATTTCCATAGCATTGGCCACTGTTTTAGGCTTGTTTGGGGGCTGCCTAAATTAGTTTAAGTCCACCTCTTTGCATGTTGTTGCATGCTCACCTTGTGTCTTGTCGCATACTAGTGTGTTGTTGCATGATTGAATGAAGTCAAATGCTTGCTTGCATGCTTGAACATCCATATTGTGTCTTGCATGCTTGTAGGTTGCATTGTTTTATGCCTTACATACTTCTTTACTTAGGTTGTGTGCCTAACCTACATTACACATTGCATTGCCATGTTGCATACTAGCCTCCATACTTAGGATGCATTGCATTGGCATGCATGCTTCACCTCTTGAGTTGAGTATGATAGAGGTTGAGCCCCTTTTGCTTGATTATGTGCATTGCATTCCATATCAAAATCCATACTTGGTTCCTTGGGCCATCATGCAGGGAAATACGCGATTGGTGGTCCGAGAATCGAGAATCATATCCCTTTGAGTCATGAATATGATAAGGGGTGTGATTGGTGCATACATTGCTTGAAATGCATTGCCATGCTATGTTTTGCCCTCTGCTACTGTCAAAAACAGATTTTGTAGGAAGATTTGGCCGGCCGGCCGTCTTTATTACCGACCGGCCATCCATAAGTGGCCGATGGATTAATTTGTGGCTGGTGACCATTCTCCATGGCCGGTGACCAATTCCCTCAGCCGGTGGTATTCCACAGCATTCAGGGAAGCAATCGTGAGATTTGTGCAATCTTTAGAGAAGGATAACAGTCAAAGCAGAGGCAACTTGTGCATGGCAGTGGCTTTCCGAGCCGAGCCGAGCGCGCATTGCATTGGGCCCTCTTCCCGAGGCTGTTTACTGCTTTCATTAAATTAGTTAATTTGTTAATTAATTAATTGGTCTATAATATTTAATTAGCTTGTAGGTTAATTAATTTGTATTATTCTTTCGGTCCCTCCGAGCGAGGGAAAATTTGTAATAAGTGTGGGTGCGTGTGTGCATGTCTTCCAACCCCCACTTCTTTCTCCCTTTTACTTACCTGCTTTTGATGGTTAGTATTAGGACATGTTTACTTTAGCATACATTATGCTATGCATGCGTGCATCATTCATTAGTCTTGCATGCACCAAGCTCGGCGCATCATGCTAACTGCATAAAGTATTTCAAATCTAACTTGAATACATGCTATCTGTGCATTTTCACATGTCATCCTTAGATTAGCCAAGCCTATTCTAGACTGCATTCTGTATGCATTGCATTAGCCACTTAACATGGACTTGGATCATGCATTGATGGCTAACATGTTCTTGTCTTGGCTCGGAGTACATTGTAAGTATTTTTATGCTTTAGCATCTCACATGAGTGTAAATGTCAACATGACAGCATAATTACCATGAGGCTACTTGCTTATGTGATATAACTGCTTGAATGCCTGTGGGTGAAGGTTGAATTGTTTAAGTTGGAACAACTCGTTGAAATCCGTGCTTTAGCCTACTTACAAGTAGCAAATTTCAAACTATTTTTCAAACAAACGAATATGCAATGTTTTGTTCCAATTTAGGCGATTTGGTCTATACTTGTTTGCTATGCGCATAACATAGTAATTCTAGGCTAATAACCGGAATAGGAACACATAATGCTTTCAAAACAAGATATCATGGTTAGTAGAGGCCGATCTTTGATCGGGCGAGAGGGGGTGCTCATAGCTGACCTTCCCCAATCGTACCCAAGTTCCCGAGCCGAGGCAACTGTGGTGATGACGGACACGTGGCCTTTGGCACCAAGTCAGGGTTTCCTAAATTTCCCAAAATAAAATATTTAGGTGGCGACTCTGTATCTGGCAAAGCAGTCCATGTTTGGCACTTCTATTCTAAAAATCTGTTTTTCTCAAAGCGATTTGTCGGATTTGGACTCTTTGGTTCAGATTAAGAACCGTGACAATTCGAGAGTCCGAACTGTAGTGAGCCCAATATAAACAGAACAAGACTCACCCTCCCAGGGCGTTCGGGCGCGTCTACAAAGACTTTTGGCTATCCTAGAAAAATTAGAAGTTTCTTTTTGGATGTTTTGTAAAGACTCATTTGAAGATTTAAGCTTTCTTTTGGGATGTAATGTAATGAAACCATCTTTTGAGTTATATATTGTGATTGTTATGTATTTATATTCTATGTTGAACCTTACTGTTGCTTATGAGACCTTGTGTCAATACCTTTTAAGATCTGTCAAAAGGGTAGTGCGCTGCTCAAGAAAGCTGGACTTAGAAGGGAGGCTAATTTGACTCCTCCGGCGATCTGGGATCTTACTTGGTTATTGACCATAGGACTCATTAGTGACTCTCCCTTGACTGCAACCTATAGTGTAGAATCGGGGCGTCACAGAGTTGTTATTCTTTGCTTGAGCAAAGCTTCTTGCGTTCAAATGGTGCAACTTCTTGTGTCTAGTCGCTCGAGCAACACTTCTTGCGCTCGAGTGGTCTATGCGTATATCAGTTAGCAAAGTGACTTTTCTGAGTCACTTTTTCACCTCTATCTCTCTCTCTCTCTCTAAACATTTCAAAACCCTATTTTCTCTCACTCTCTCTCTAAAACTCATCTATTTCACTCAAATACACCTACTTTAATCTACCTTTTCACCCGTGTCCCTTTGTTAAAAAGATAGAGCTCGACGAGGGCTTAGTTCTAATCAGAGCAAAGTTGATTTTCGGCGTCTTTGAGTTTCCTTCACTCACTCTTTCTCTCTCTCTGTCTCTCTCTCTGTCTCTCTCTCTCTCGTTTTCTAAACTTAAGATAGGGATTCTTTGCACTATCTATAAGTTTCAACTTAGTTATTTGCTATTTCTAAACAATATTGCGATTTTGGAGATTTTTGAAACAAATTTAGGGTTTTGGGTTAAAGATCAAAAGAGGGGTTTTCAAATGAATTCTTGGAAATGGTTGTGGTGTTGAAAATAAAGTTAAGTTGTGATGAAGTGGTTGATTTTGATACTTGGGATTGATTTTGGAAGAAAAAGGGATTTTTCCTTAAATGTCTCAAATGTTGATTTTATATAAATAATGAATTGATGTTGGAATTGCGAAATTGAGTTGATATTGATGAGGATGGTGGAGTTGGATATGTATTATCACTCACATCTTGAAACTTGGAAAGCTTATTCTTATGGGAAATGGTTTATTTATTTAGATATATCTATTCTGGGCTATCGGTGAATGATAGCTATGATTGTCATAGAAATTACATGAAAATTAGGAGAATTGAAACTATTTTCTCATCTATTTCCATCGAGCTTTATTTCATTTTTTTACATTGGAAATGTTTATTGTTTTGAGAAAAATGGGTGAATCTAGGAAGTATGTATTGTCTTATTGAAATAAGTTGGCCTAAATGTCCATGATGAAAGTCCTAAAAACTACGTATATACATGGGTGCCAATCTCGTGGATGAAATTTCTGTAAAGTGGCAATAGTAGTGCTTGTAGAACCTACGTTTACATGGGTGCCGGTTTACGATTTTTCGCGGACAAAATTTCTGTGAAAGGTTGGAATTGTTTTAAGATTCCTATTGTGTGATTCACTGCCCTGTTTTCTATTGTAAAGAAAGTGGTTTATGAATTCTGGTATTAACCTGACATTTCATGATTTTGGTAAAGATATAAAATGTTTTGGCACGAGCATTGCATATGCATTAACCTTATATCTTTGTTAAGATTCATATACTGTGTTGCATTAACCTTATGTTTTGTACAAGCCAAGGGCCTTTAACTGTATTAGATTCAAATACACTTTTGTTGTAACCAAGTATCGTCTTAGAAAGTTGTAAACATTTAGGGCATTTATTATCTGTTTTACTTTCATATCATATCTCTTGTTGTAACAGATGCTACAGATTCAGGTTTAGAGCCTGTGAATGTGTAAATGCAAGTGTTATTTTTTGTATAATTCAAATGATATATGAATGGAAAGGATATTCATTTTGGATACGCATTATCTTATTTGATTATACGTTATGAACTATTGTTATATTTTCAAGATATTACAACTTGGTATTAGAGTGTACTGAGTTTGAATATTTTGGGTATGTGGGAAGTGGTTACCATAATGGGTTTATCTCGCTTGATAAAGATATTTGTATGTATGATATGCTATGTGATAACATGCTTATGTGATTTTATGGGCATGATATTTAATTTCTAAGACATTGATTGGGTCTATGAGTTTGTAGAAGTCCTGTTAGAAGAGCACTTGGTCACTACTATTTCTAATTGGAACTCTGGCAATGTCACGGGATGATCATTATCTAGGAAGGATATTCATATGTGTTTGTGTGACTACGTGCTTATGTGGAGTGAATTACTATTGTTCATTGCCTTAGGACACGAGTGAGTTACCTTCAGCACATTTGTAAATGTGCTAATATCTTGTGTTACCTTTATTAGGATGTTAGGATGTTAGGATGTAGGTGTGGTGGCTAACGTGGCAGGTCCAGACAGCAGGAAGTGCCATTACCGGATGAGATTCTGGTGCAAGAAGAATGGGTTGGTCAGGCCAATGTGGGCGAACCAGTGGGTCAGCAGGCCATGGGTGCTCTAGCCCGTGAAATGGCTAGAGCTTTATGGGAATCTATGGACATTCTCAGAGCTAAAATTCAAGTCCAAGCCCAAGTTGCTGAAGCAGGGCCGTCCTTCTTGAAGAGGGAGTTCTTTCGGTCTAATCAGGACAAGTTTTTAGGTGATCCTAAAGAACCTTTTGAAAGCGAATGAATGGTTCGAGCAGATGATGAAGACATTCAAGATGCTTAGCATCGAAGATGATGGACTGATAGTGACCTTGGTATCCTTCCTACTAAAAGGAGATGCAGGTCAGTGGTTTAAGTATGCGCATGAGCACATTGGGTTGACTTGGGAGGCCTTTTTCAATGCCTTCCAGGACAAGTTTTTGCCTCCCATTAGTAGGGAGAAGTCGAGGGATCAATTTCTAAAGCTCAAGTAGCTTAGATTACCTGTAAGCGAGTTTGAGGCAACTTTCACCAGCCTCTTTAGATTTGCACCAAAACTTGTGGCGATGTAGGAATACTGTTGTATCGAGTTCGAGAAGAGGTTGAGAACTGGGCTTCTTTTCAAACTAGCTAGGTTAATGATTAAGGACTACAGACGCGTTGTAGAGGTGGCGGCTCATTTGGAGACCATGGTTCAGGCAGAGAAAGAGCGGATAAGGGGCTGTAAGAGGAATCAGGAGGTTCATGGGGAGAATCAGGATAATAAGAGGTAGAGAGGTCCACCCCACAGCAGTCCCAGGCTGCACAGTCTGGATCCATTTTTCCTGTGCCAAGGTCGGGTTCAAGGAGAGGTAATCATGGGAGCTCTCTTGTTTTAAGTGTGGCCAGTTGGGTCACAAGTCTCCAGCTTCCTCGTAGAGAGAATGAGGGCAACAGTCTGCACTGTCTGCGGCTCATTCTCAGAGTTAGAGTTAGGGGAGAGGGCAGCCACCTACTTGTTATCAGTGTGGGCTATCAGGGCATGAGAGGTGTTTTGCCCTCAGTCAGGTGGCACACCTAATGCATCTAGTTCGAGGTAAACATAAAGCTACCAACCTACACAGTTAGCACAGGCCTCGAAGGACAATCAAGGAGCCTCTTCGGCCCAGTTAGTGTATCAGACTTACGCTCCGAGGGGTAAGTAAGTGAAGCAGAGACCTATGGGGCGTGTGTATGTTGTTGCCATGCCAGACTTAGTGTTAATGCCTTCAGTTGTGAGAGGTACTTTCTTGTTATGAAATTCTATTGCCAATGTGTTGCTTGATACTGGTGCATCACATTCTTTTATCTCATCTGCATTGGCATTGGCATTGGGGTTAGAAGTGGCTAGGTTAGCATCTCCACTCAAGGTAGAGTCACATATTGGTGGTAAAGTTGTTTTGGACTAGGGGTGTTGGGGTTGTGATAAGGTTGTCGATCGCCAACTTCCTTTTTCATTTGCATTAATTGATATGTCGAGTTTTGATGCCATCTTGGGCATGGATTGGTTGTCCTCGTACCTGGCCATTATAGACTGCTACTGTCAGAGGGTCACTGTATGCACCTTGAGTGGTGATTGTTTTTATTTTCTAGAGGACCAAGTGGATAAAGTTTTGTCGTTAGTGTATGATCCACAAGGTCGGAGTAAGCTTAGTTGTCTTCTTGCAACCTTCTTGGTAGTGAGTGTGATGGAGTCCGAATTGATTTGCTAAGTGTAGTTTGTGAATACCCGGATGTTTTTCTTGAGGATCTCACTAGTTTACCACTTCACTGTGAGATTGAGTTCTCTATTGACTTGGTGTCTGGCATGGCACCAATTTCTATAGCACCGTATAGATTTGCACTCGCTGAGTTGAGTGAGTTGAATATTTAACTCCAAGAATTGTTAGATAAGGATTTTATCTGCCCTAGAAGAAAGATAGTGCATTGCAACTTTATATTGACTATCAAAAGTTGAACTGGGTAACTGTTAAGAACAAGCACCCATTGCCTCGTATAGATGATTTGTTTGATCAGTTGAAGGGGTCTTGTTGTTTCTCCAAGATAGACTTGAGGTCGGGCTATCATTAGTTAAGAGTGAGGGAGGAGGATATCCAAAAAAATAACATTTTGTATGAGGTATGGCCATTATGAATTCCTAGTGATGCCTTTTAGTCTAACCAATGCACCGGCTTTGTTTATGGACTTGATGAACCGAATCTTTCGAGAGTTCCTAGACCGTTTTATAGTCGTCTTTGTTGATGACGTTTTGATTTACTCATCTTCTGATGAGGAACATGAGGAACACTTGCGAATTGTACTTGAGTTGCTTAGAGCCGACAACATCAAACATCAATAAATCGAACTCTAACCCTTTCCTGAGACATTCACACTACCTACCAAGACACAAACCAGCTTAACATATGATCACACGACACATAATCAATTTTAAGAAACAACCACATAATTCGAGTCAGGTCTACAAGGATGGCCACTTGTTCGGGAACTTCCAAGGAACTCTCACTGGAAACCACGTTGATCAGACGCGTTTCCAATGAGATCTCAAAGCAAGTTAGCCAGCTATAAGCACTATCTATGAAGCTCAACCCATGCAACACATAATGCCCTACACCTTCTACTTCTACATGCAAACATCCTCACCAAGCAAAGCCAACCCATTGTGGTAAAAACCACTTCCCACGAGCTCCAGGTTTTCAAACCCGGTTAGCTCTGATACCATTTGTAACGCCCCAAGTTTTAATTACTCGGAAACATTACCAAAAGCCTTTAATTTAGGTCTTTTTAATTTTTATTTTTTATAAATATCTATTTCCCGTGAGTAATAAAAACATAATAACATATGTTCTCTTTCTTAATGAATGCAACAACAACAATAATACATGCCAAGCTTCCGTTGCGAAGCTACAAATAAATAATTACAAATATCAAAGTACAAAATTCATTTCCTTCACACCTATGATGAAATTACATATAAGAGGCACATAGACTTCTTAACTCTCCAACCAATAAATCCGAATTATCTTATTGTAAAAAAAAAAAAAAATTAAAACAACAAGGGATGAACACAATTGCCTAGTAGAAATCTCATAGTTCTACAATAATAACTAACACACAGATAGAAATGATCATGCCTGCAGGGTGATACCATATTGTAAGATGACGTTTGTAATTTCAAAATATTACACGTAGAGTACCTTTATCTCAAAATTTATTTAAACATTTAAGGAAAATTTTCAGTCATAAAATTATCCCCTATCATCAGTAAAACCATAAATCTTCTTTGAAAACAAATATGCTTAAAGAACAACATCATTTTAAATTTATTAACCCAATTGTAAAATATTCCTTGTTTTATTTCCATTTTTCCTTTTTATTATTCCCAATTATTATAACTCCATAACCTCAAAGTTCAAGTTCCCTTAATACTTAAAAAATAACCCTCATACACTCCATTTCCACTTGTCTATCCATTATTGCTATATCTCCATAGCATAAAAATCCAAATCTCCTTTATATTCAAAACAATTCTCCTACACTCAACTTCTACTTGTCTAACAACTACATCACATAAACTTTTGCACTCTCAAATTATTATTCAACACAACACAGGATTAATAAACCCATTTCAATTTAATTTCTCAATTATTTACAAACAAAACTCATAATCTTCCCATACAGTTACATACAACCCGGTGAGTTCATTATCACTAACCCCTTACCTAGTTAATAATTTTTTATCCATTCTTTTCAAATAATTTCTATATGCGTTTCCTTTTCGTACCAAAGTACACATCAGATTGTAATTTCATAAGTTCATCACAGTTTACACATATTATCACTGACTCAATACATTTCTCAACACATTCCACCGTTTGCCAACTTAATATGGCTGGGATGATGGGCACCCGACTCTTAACACCATCCACCTTTTGCCACCTATTATACGGTGGGAAGTGAACTCTCAAAAATCATTTTCTCAAAACCATACTTTTTCAAAAACCATGTTTTTCCACATTTACCGACTGTCGTACGGCAGGACGTGGGCACCCAAAATCATTCGTTTTCCCACTTTTTCTGGCTATTAATACGGCAGGACTAGTGAACACCCAAAAATATTTTTCCCACATTTGTCTAGCGATAAGCCTAGATAGCACAATTAGGTACCTTGAATTTAAAACCACTCACACATTCACCAGCTCTTATACGGACGAACGTGGGCATCAAAAGACATTTTTGACTCCCCGCGTGGTACCAACTACAACACAACCCAACTCAACTCAACACAACTTGACTCAACACAACTTAATCAGTGTGTTTAGTTTGAGTTTTCTAGATTAAGTTTTTTGAAAACTAAATTTTTTGGTTTTCGTATTTTTTTGTTTTTAGTGAATATTTTTAAAATTTTAAACATTTTTTATACTTTTTTAGATGCATCTTACTTAGATGTATCTAAAAAGTAAAAAAAATTTATGAAAAAATATTTTAAAAAATTAATAAATACATAAAAATATAAAAAAATGTACTGAATTCTTGTTTTTTTTTTTTGGTATTTTTGGTATTTAGTGAATTTTTAAAAGGTTTTTTTTTTATAATTTTTTTACTTTTTAGGTGTATTTATGTTAGGTGTGTCTAAAAAGTAAAAAATTTGTTTAAAATATTAAAAAAATTCAGTAAAAACAAAAAAACACAAAAAATAAGAGATTAGAATTTTCTGAAAAGTGTTTTTTGAAAAATGAAAACGAGCAAGGTGAAAATTCAACAAAATTCAATATAATTCAACACAATTCAATTCAACACCACTCAATGCAATTCAACATAATTCAAGGTAAAATCTTAAGTCTCCACTTCTTCATTTCATCACAATGCTCATGTCCTCCATACCATTACTAATTCTTTCCCCCAAATTTGGTTTCATATTATAACATGATTTATAATATCCACACTAAGAGTTCAACCGCAACTTTTACATAATTTCCAAACACTTCCAAAATTCAATTAAACTTGTATATATGCAATTTAACACATCAATTTCATGATTCTATTTTCATTTTAGGCAAAACCATTAATCATCTTCATGTACCAAGTTAGGATTTTAAGAGAAATTAAAGCTTTTCATCCAAACAATTTTTATTCCAACTCTTCTATTAATTATACACCCAACACTACAAGAAATTACACATTTGATGACCACTTTTGCCGACTAAAAAAAATATGGTCATAAAAAAATGACATTTGCCGACCAAAAAAAAAATAAAATTTCGTAGCTAAAAATTGATACTACTACTGACTAAAGTAATTTTTTTGCAAAAAATTAATTTTTTGCAACCAAAAGTTTAGTTGGCAAAAAATATATTTTCACCAACTAAAAAATATTTTAGTTGCTGTATAGTTAGTTTTGACAACTAAAATTATTTAGTCGCCGAATGAAACACAAAAATTTACATTTTAGCTTTGGCGACCAAAAGTTTGGTCTCCAAAAATTTATTTTTAGCGACTAAAAAATATTTTAGTCATTGTATACTTAATTTTGGCTACTAAAATTATTTAGTCACCGAATGAAACACAAAAATTTATTTTTATCTTTGGGGAAATTTAGTTGCCGAATGAACTTGGTCATTTTGTGTATAGAAATTAGAATATTTTTTGGGGAAATTTGTGTTTGTTGTGAGTTAAGATTGATGGGTTTTATTTTTTATTTTTTGTTTCGATTTGATGATGTTAAGTGCAGTAATTTTGATGATTCAGAACTTGGTTTAATTGTCTGCGAACAAATTTTTGTGTGTTCTTGTGGTGTGATACAGGGGAGCCATTTTTCTTAGATTTTGATTATGTTGAAGAAGAAAAATTGTTCATTTAAGGGTTGGAATTAGGTTTTTGGGGATTATGTTTTTGTGTTCTTTGGGGGGTATTACTTTTCTTTTCTAGAACCTAGTTCTCCTAAATAGGTGAGCCCAATATGCATTTTCTTGATCCCAGTATGCATTTTCTAGTTCTCTTATTGTTGGCCCAATATGCATTTTCTTGATCCGGTCTTGCTAACTGTTATTCAATTCTTTTGGTGTCATGTTCTTGCATAAATATACTGTGTCTATATGTGTGTGTGTGTGTGTGTGTGTGTGTGTGTACGCGCGCGCGTGCGTGTGTGTGTTTGTTGGGAAATTTCTTGTTTGGATGATCTAAGGACTGAGGTTATAGGTCTTGGCGATTTTTTATTTTATTTTATTTTTACAGATGTTGGCTTTGTGGCTAGTCTAGTTTTGGGATTTATCATGTTTTCCTTACATAGAAAATATATTGATCATTGTTTTGTTGTGTTTTCTGGCCTGAAATTCTTATATATTTGTGCTTTATGCAAACCCAACTGAAAGATGTATCCATTTTTTGAGTGATCAATCTGTTATTTGTAGTTTGTTTAAATTTTTATGGGTACATAAATCTTTGATAGATTATGGTTTATGGAGGCATATAATCCAAATCTTAGTGTTCTGTTTGTTTTTATTTTCATTTGTTTATAACTAATTTATTTGGGTTGTAATAAAATACAAAATATAGATAATGAAATTTTCTAGTTGAGAGGCACTTTTCTAGGGATGAGTATGCTTTTCAATTTTTTTCTGCAATAACTGAGAGGCACTTTTAACCATTTGTTTGCCTAATTGTATTACCTAATTGTCACGACCCCAAACCGCCCCTAGTAATTTGGTGCCGTGATGGCCAGTAATCTGTAATTACCGAAGGCCAACTTTCAAAATTCACACACAATCAGAGTATAAAATATGGGGCTTACAAGTGCGGAAGCAATATATATACATATACCAAATCTAAATAGTCCATGAGAGCCGTGCATAAGTCCAATGAAA
>NW_021025015.1:864157-890183 GCF_004153795.1 Camellia sinensis
AGAGAGAGAGGAGAGAGAGGAGAGGGAGGGAGAGAAGAACTTGAGCCTAAAATTGGCATTTGTCAACCATTGTGCCAAATTTAATACGAAGTTAGCAATGTTATATTTTGACAAACTCTTTTCAGAATCCATTGAGCTAGTTTTTATTTATTTTTTAAGTTGTTTGGTAATTTATCCAATACCACATTATATAGTAACTTCTATTGAAGTTGCTCTTATACTATATTTGAAATCAATTATAATGTGAGTAAGAATTGTGTATGAATAGAAAATCATGGGCAATCTCAGGATTTTTTGTCGATGGAATCACCATACAATCTTAATTCCTACAAATTCTAAGGCCTGAATTTTGGTTAAACACATACTTTAGTACCAAAAAAAAAAAAAAAAAAAAAAAAATCAAAAGCAACTAAAATCGGTCAAAAGCTTAAAGTTTATAGCCAAAGTAAATATTCATTTTCCTTACTTTTTATAACAACCATGTTTGTTTGAGTTAAAAAAAAAAATCAAGAAAAGACTACCCAATACATACTTTTCCTTTTTTTTACCTCATATTTTAGCAAAAAGTTGGCTAAAAAGGCACTCCCGCAATAATAGTTCTAAGTGCAATCACTTTTTATGATTGTAATTCGGACGAGATTTAGTTTTAGAATCAATTGCATAATAACTCATTGTCAATTAATGTCAAATATATCATTTTCCATATATATAACTAAGCAATCATTCATACATTGAATCTCCCATTTGATACACAATAACCCTTTATATATTTTGTTGCTAAGGGCATTTCAATCATTCATCAAATGTTTCATCAAATTCAAATTTGATGAAAAATAGTTTAAATGGTGCTCCAACCATTTATCAAATCCATATCAAAACAAAGGAGAGTCATTTTTTCATCAAATTGAGTAGGGATGTATGGAAAAATCAAAAACCAACCAAACCGATGAGTATTGGTCTGTTTTTTACAAGAATCGTCTTGTTAGCTTTTTGTAATTAGCAACCCGTTGAATAAAACGCCATTCAATGTATTGTTATTCACTCTATGTATCTATTGTATCTGTGAGTTATGAGAGTTTAGATGCGAATCCAACCCGAGTTGTGCCTGTGTAGAGGAGTTTGTGCTGACATTCCGTAGCTTGACTTGAGCATTCCTTGTTTATGACTTCATTGCCTAAGCGCAAGGATCAAGCAGTCTTTTATGCACTCGAGCGGTGAAGTGGTTCATCTAGTATCTCTGTCTGTGTTCTGAACTTCTGGAAAGCATGGTTTACTGCTCAAGCGATAGATGTTGCACTCGAGCGGTTGGCCTATATGTGAGCACCAGCTTTAGTCACACCACTCAAGCAGTATTTCTTGCACTCGAGTGGTCTTTGTAGCTCTGTTTAGTATAAAGCGCGTCGTTTGCATGTTTTAGGGTTAAACCTCTCCAAATTCTCAGAGAGGAGTAAAAAACAAAGTGTTATATATTGGAGGGTGTTTATATATGAGTTTCCTTGACATATAGAAGATGATCGATTGATCAACGAACTACATATTGACAAACATCAAGAGTTGCTTTTGTTTTTTCATTCACAAAAAGATATAGGTATTCATCGGTGGATTCTAGGGAACTTGGGCTTGAAGTTTTGGGGGATTCTGGAGTGGCTCATTGTCGTGGATTTGACATCGGTGTTGTGGATTCAATGTTGGGAAAAGCAATTCTGTGGTGAAGACGGTGGTGGAATAGACACATCAGGTTTGGTTCAATTCGGGCATGGATTTAGTAGGTAATTAAGGGTTCTCGTGTGTAATTCTTTTTTTTTTCTTTTTAGTAGATTGTTTTGTGGCTTTGGCCCGTGGTTTTTTTTATCACAATTGGAGAAGTCCAATTGTCATTTTCTTTCACATTAAATCATTGTGTCGATTTGTTGTAGATTGTTTGATTGGAATTGTTTTTCATTCTTTAAAATTGAATCATAATCACAAATCAATATCTTGGGGGTTTTTTTTTATATTTTTCAAGTCTATGCGATTTTCTAATTTGATTTTTTTCTATTTTCGATTCGGTATTGGTTCAAGCACCTTGTGCACTAAACTAAACCAAAACCAACCGCTTTAACATATATTGTATTTATAATATATAATGATATTAATAAGTATAATAAATTGTTAACCTCTGTTAATTACATTACCATTCCTATAACCTATGTTAGTATACCCTTATTATATATAATCTTAACTCTAACTTCCATAAAATAAAATAAAATAAAATCTAACTCACTATTCTTGAAGCCTTAGAATTTATTAACTTTTTCTTGTTTATATTTTTTTTAATCTAAGAATTGGAAAGTATTTATTAAATGGATGGATTAGATAAGTCTAAAGTGGTAGACAAATGGCTAATTCAATGTTGGGTAAACTACACAAATGGTCCCTGTACTTTCCCGCATGTTTCAATTTGGTTCCTGAACTTTCAAATTAGGCACATTAACCCTCCAAGTTACGGAGTTGTCTCACAAAAGGCTAACTGGTAATAGAAGTAACATTTTCCATCCAAAAACAATCACTTGCTGCGCACATACACATAATTCAAGGGCAAAGTGGTCAATACACCTCTGTGTTTGTGCAAAACTGAGCCAACATCACACCAGTGGTCGACCGGGTGGTCGACCACTTGGTCATTCTTGGTCATTCGGTCGGTCGATCGGCCATGTCAGTTATCCTCATACTTTGAGCGGTTGTCCGGTCCTGTTGTGGTTATCTGGTTCTTTGCCTATTTCCAATATTCTTAAGGCAACAAATACATCAAATACACTCAAGATGTATGAATTAAGGTTATTATAAAATAATTAAGTTAAATATAAGTTTTAAATCATTTTAACACTTAAAGATAAATCAAAACATAAAAACTAAAATCATCAAAATGTAAGAGAACCTTTTTCAAATAGGTTTGTAATGTTATTAATGGTTTAATTTGTATATGTCATTTCTATCCAACCTAACAACACAAGCAACAAAGCATTAACACAACCAACAAAATCATTAACAAAAATATGGGTTAATTCATATAGGCACACAAGCAACAAAATCATTAACAAAAGCATTCATTCCATTCCATTCAGAAAAACCACTGGCATCCATTCCATTCACAAAAACATATATTCTATTCCAAGCATCAGCCATTCACAAAAAACAACACCATTAACAAGCACAAAAAACATAATTGCACTGATCTGAATTTAGGCACAATATACTTTACAAATGATTGACATCATCAACATCAATTCTCAAAACAGTTAACAACATGAACATGTGTGAAAGAGTTAGCAACATTCACATCCCAAAACAAAGTATACCAGTTTGTCTATCCCAAAGCAAAAGTCTAACAGTGTATAACATCAACAAAATATAATAGAAAAGTCATTCCCAAAAAGTCAAACACAAAATATGTGCCCAAAAAGTCATCCTGCCATGGCATGACTACTGCTTCCCATCACCTTTCTTTTATTTCTTTACTTTTTTTTTTTTTTTGGTTACAACTTCATGGAGCTAGATAATGTCACATTCTTCTTCCCATTGGACATGAAAGAGGGTAGACCTGTAGTTGAGGATGGTGCAGCTTCCTTTGGCCTCATGAATGCATCTAGGGGTGACCTTATGTTGACACCTTGTCCTGCTGATCTTGTGTTTGATGCACCAATGTTGATAGGTGGCCTTGGTAGCTACATCATTGGTGGCCTTGCCTGCTTCATCATTGTTGCCCTTGGATGCTGATTTGGTTGTGGCCTTGCTTGCTTCATCACTGGTGGCCGATTCTCAATTCCCCTTTAGAAAGAACTTAAATCCCCTAACTCTTGATATTCAATTCGTCGTATGGGACAATTTTTGGAACCCTAATCGCATTTTGTTGAGTTCGGGCTGGTGTAAGTGGCGGGAAAGGTGTAAATTGACCACTTAGCCCTTCAATCATGTACGTGTGTGTGGCATGTGACTATTTTTGGATGGAAAAGGTGGCTTTTGTTACCAATTGGCCTTTTGTGAGATAACTCCGCAACTTGGAGGGTGTTAATGTGCCTAATTTGAAAGTTCAGGGACAAAATTGAAACACGCATGAAAGTACATGGACCATTTGTATAATTTACCCTTCAATGTTTTTACATAGATTAGTGGCTATATTAAAAAGTGAATTAAATTTGAAAGGTCATAGACCAATTAAATTGCACCAAACCGAACTGTTTTAATTGGAAAAAAACAGTCTGTATCAGTGCTTAAAATAATAAAACCAACATTATCAGTTTGGTGAAAAATATTAGCTAAATACCAACTATACCAAACCAATTGCATCCCTAAAATTGAGAACTCATCAAATCATTCACCAAATTTTAAATTTATGAAAATTTAAAAAGATGAAGCATTAGAGATGATTTTTTTTTTCCATCAAATTTATGAAAAGAGAAATTTAGGATAAGAGGGGAATTATTAAAAAGATTTTGATGAAAATTTGATGAAAGAATTGGAGTGCTCATATCAAATAATCTTTTTACTCAAATTTAGTATAGTAATTCTAGTTTAGACTCGACCCATTTGATGTTTTGGATCCGAGTTTTATTGTCTTATATAGTTGTTCATGTCTTGTTTCCACTTATTTCACTTTGAGTTTGGCTATTAGGATGTGTTGGTTGTAATTGGAACAGGTTGGTAGCTTGTTTTTCAAATTGTTGCTGCTCATAATTTTTCTTTTTCACTCGAGTGACACTTCTTACACTCGAGTGATCTCTGAGAACTTTTAGTACTTTTGCAGGTTTGCAGAGATACTGAGAGTTTGCATTTTTCTCTCGAACAGTATTTCTTGCGCTCTAACAGTGTTCGCTTGAGCGAGCCTTCTTATGCTCAAGTGGTGGTTCACTGTTGTAAATCTTCTGGGAGTTTGTGAAGCCCCCGAAATATGAATTCACTTTAAAAACCCTAGTGTTGAATTATTTTCTTAAACCCCTCGGTTACTTGAATTAATTCGAATCTTGTCGGTTAGCATTACTATTTTTTTTTTATCGAAACAGGAATTACCCTAGCCGGATTAGGTCCCCTAACCTAATTTAATTCTACATAAGTTACATGTATTTAACTCAAAGCCCTCACTCTTTATTTAAATTCAAAACTTACCCCAAACTAGTACTTGTACCTTGTACCTTGAAGTACCATCAATCTTGTAATATATATATATACACCTTGGAGAGTGTGTCCTAGAGCCAAAAATTGATAAAATAATAACCCCATCACCCTTCCCAAGGGCCGGCCACCATAGGGAGAAGTGAGGAACCATTTTCAAAGTCTTTGATCATGATATTCTAGGAAATCCAAGACCTAGTACCCTAGACCTACGATGATGTTTCCAACACTAGTTTCCTTTCAACTAGGAACCAACCAAATGTTACCTAATCCTATGATTTAACTCCCAAATCATTCCCATACCATTAGATTCCAAGCAAGATCCTAACCTTTCCATCCTTTTCCAACTAGAGGGCTTTTAGGACATTTTACATCAAAATTTGCCTATAAATACCAACCTTCCCTAAGCTTGGCAAGCACAAATAACACACACACACATTCGGCTATAGAGAGAGAGGAGAGCAAGAGAGAGAAGTCTAGAAGGAGGAAGAAGAGAGCTTCTTGTGCAAAGCGTAGTAGGTAAGCCACAAACACAACATTCTCTTTCATTTTCCTTTTTTTCAATACATGTTTCTAAGGGTTCTAAATAATGTTTTCAGATCTTTTATTACTGAGTTCTCATGTTAAAAGTGCTAAGGGTTGAGTATTGATTTCATCTCTCTTGTATTTTCCCCATTTTGGCACAAAATCATCTTCTTTTGTACCAATCTCTCAACTTTTCAAGGGCACTCCTTCAAACGAATTTTCTAAGTTAAACATGTGATAGTTAGCATATTTTCTTCACAAAAGAAATGAAACTTTCCCTTGGTGGAACCCCTTTTCATAAATCTTCTTGTTTTGGGCAAAGCACCTTAGAATCTGTTTTTATAGCCCACTTCCAGAAATTCTATAAAAATGTACAAAATTATTCTGGACCTATATTTTATGTCAAAACCTTCCTTAAGGAGTTAAATTTCAACTAAAATTGGTTTCATCGAAAAACATTAAGCAGTTTGCAAGAAAATCAATTTTTTGTAACGGTCGATGGATCTGGACGGAATCTGGACAGCGCTGGCATATTTTCTAAATAACCTAGAACCTGGAAAAGCAACCCCATTTCTGAAAAATGTTCTAGAAACTAGATCAAATTTCCTAAAAACCATAGGAAGACCAAGTCCGGTGGAGGATCTAAAATAGACCTTTCATTTTAATCTTTATGCGATACTAAATCTGGAAATTTTGTTATGTGTAGATGTTTTATAACCTTGAGTTCATGAGATTGCTTATTAGCTTATGGTCGTATCTTAGCATGATATTATATGTGTTGTGGTTATGTTATTTACCCTTCTCATCTTAAGAATGCATGCTTACATGGATATTATTGTCTTATAAGTTGGACTAACCTTGATTTAAAACATTTAATTCAACGGGAAACCTAATCGGGAGGGTATTGGGTTTTCGAGCACTTGAGTAATGGAAAGATGAGAATATGTGATATAGGGATTGTTGGGATGCGTTCCTTATTTGAAAGTTGAAGTCTTGCGCAAGTGGTTTTCGGAACCCTTGAACGGAGCGATTGTATTCGGACTCTAGGTGGTTTGGTGTAAGGAGGGATTCGGGCAAGGCCCTATTTTACAATCTCTTTTGAGGCCCTGCGGTTGGCGCTACGCGGTATATAACCGTTGGTAGGCATCCGAGGTTAGTTCTGCAACAAAGCAGCAAAACAGGGGGCATACCGAATAATCCGCGTCCGATTCTTGTGGTTGGGAGGACGAAATCTCTTTGGGGAATTTGTAGTTGCTAACAACCTGTAGAGACCCTATTTTTTGGTAATTACACATGAAACCCCGAGCCTTAGTTTAATAGCATTTTAGCACCTAGTTTCGTAAAAATCTGCAAAATAGCCCAAAAAATAATAATTTTCCTGTATATTATCAAAATTAAACCGAGAACACCACCTTATAATTGGAAATACCCTAAAACTTGGTTTTTATTTATTTACCTCTTAGTTTATAAATTAATTCATACATTTTATTTTTATTTTTATTTTTATTTTTGTTTTTGTTGTTCTTTTATTTATTATTTATTTGAATAGAATATTATTTATTTGATTATGTACATAGGTGTCACAAATAATATTTTGGTAGAAAATTGATTGAAAAACAAAATAAAAAAAATATCTAGATATTTATGCTTCCTTAGTCATTAAGCTAAGACCAAGCTTATTTCCTATAAATTGGGAGCCTTGTCTCAATTCCACACACACACACACATACCAGCAGCCAAGGAGAGGGTGAGAGAAGGAGAGTGTGATTAGAGGGAAGTAGAGAAGAAGAAGAAAAGAAAAAGAAGAAAAGGAAAGGAAGAAAATGGTGCCTTCTAGGGTCAAGGTAAGAACACACCCTTCCATGTCTTCTCCAATTATTTCACCCATCTCATCCTATTGTCTAGATACCCTTTTGTGTTGCATATTAATGGTATATAGGGTTTTTGATGTGCATGAAAGTGTGGGTTTGAATTAGTGACTTTGCCTTACAAATTTTCCAAATTATGCACTGCTGCAACTTCTCTAATTTAAAAGAAATATCAAACTTATTTATTTTTCAAATCTGAATTTAGTGTAGGCTATTTGGTGTGTTTAGAGCTTGTGATAATTTTACTAGCCCCTAATTATGTGTTTTTAGGGCTTGGATATTTTATTTAGAAATCTGGTCCTGAGTCTCTGAAAAACAGTCCACTTATTTCAATTTTATAAAATTCCATAAAAATCATCTCTTGTTGGTTCTTCTGTCAAAATTTATAACTCTGAGTCCTCTTTCCAACAGATTTTATTTGAGTGAAAACCATCGGGTAGATTGAGAGAAAAGCTAGTTTTCCCAAAGGGTGACAAATCTGAACAGGTTTTCGAATATAGTTTGTAGATGAATTTTTGGAGGGGCTGTGCAACTTCTGAAAATTGGAACTGAAACTAGACAGATTGAATACTGTTTCTGTGCAATTTCAGCCCCTAATTTGACCTAGAAGTATTTTTACCAAAGCGTTCTTGTTAGCCCTACAGAATCGAACAGTGCTGGAAATTGTGTTCTATTATGTTATTTGTTTCTAAGTGTTTCAAAGCATTTCTAATGTTGTTTTCTTGCCTTACTATACTTATGTATGATGATCATGGACTATATTTCCTCTCGTATGTTTTTCTCATACTCTTTTATATGACCGAATTACCGAATGTGACTAACTTACCTAGCAAAAGATCTAATAAACGGGAAATGATAAGGGGTTGGCAATGGGTGACGTTCATCTTAGTGTTTTAGAACAATTTTATACACATGCATGACATGAATTATGATGGGATTAATACCAAATGAGTTAAGTCTTGCGTAAGCGGTTTAAGTGAGCACTTAGGTTGACCCGGATGTATTCAGACTCTATGCGGTGGTTTCAGGGTGTAAGCGAGCCCGAGGCACGATTTGGGTGTAAGCGAGCCCACTTGTTAGCCGTCCCTTTTGAGGTCCATCAATGCCACTGACAGGTAAATAATCGGAAGGTAGGCATAGGTGGTAAGGTCTGCAAAGTAGCAAAAGGGGGAGTTATGAATAGTCCGGTGTTCAATCCTTGTGGTTGGGTAGAAGGATCTCTTTGGGGGGTTCTAGATGCCTAGTCTAACTACTAATTCATAAAACCTTATTGTAAGTATGTTATGTTACCTGAATTGTTTTGTGTATGGTTGATTGGCTGATAGAAGATATGGAGGTGTGTGTGTGTTTTTACTGGGCATTCCAAGCTCATGGCGTGTCATGCCAGGTGATGAAGCAGTTTATAATGGTGAAGGTTATTTCGAAGGCAAACAAGATGAAGTGTTGGAGCTGTGGTTCATTTGAAGACTTAGACTAGTTTTTTTTTTTCCTTTTGACTTTTGGTCTGGCAATACCTGTAATGGAACATAAACGAATTATCTGTGATATTAACTTTGGTTATATGTGTATATTAAGATGTTCTGGTTATCTATCCTACTTGTGTTGTATTATTGTGTGTATTTAACGGCCCGGAAGTTGGGGCGTTACACAACCTAACTTAACACTTTATTTATTTAATTGAGTATTATGCTTTATTACTTGATGTTATAATGGTGATTGTGTATTGGACTAGGAAAAAGGGGTAGGGTGTGTGTGTGTTTACTGGGCATTCAAAGCTCACGGCGTATCATGTCAGGTGACGAAGCGGAACTCATAGCTAGAGACGACGAGCCTGGAACTTTTGAAGACTTTTGGCTATCCTAGAAAAATTAGAAGTTTCTTTTTGGATGTTTTGTAAAGACTCATTTGAAGATTTAAGCTTTCTTTTGGGATGTAATGTAACGAAACCATCTTTTGAGTTATATATTGTGATTGTTATGTATTTATATTCTATGTTGAACCTTACTATTGCTTATGAGACCTTGTGTCAATACCTTTTAAGATCTATCAAAAGGGTAGTGCGCTGCCTAAGAAAGCTGGACTTAGAAGGGAGGCTAATTTGACTCCTCCGGCGATCTGGGATCTTACTTGGTTATTGACCATAGGACTCATTAGTGACTCTCCCTTGACTGCAACCTATAGTGTAGAATGGGGGCGTCACAACTTGGTATCAGAGCCTAGGTTCAACCCTTAACCCTTGCAACCCTATACGCGACTCTAGAAGCCCTTACCCCTTATCTTATTTGATTCTATCATGCTATTATAAGAAGATTAACTAATAAAATTCTTTTCCACCTTAGGATGTCATCGGAAAGCCATCCAGGACGCTACGTCAGTACCGACTCATGGGGTGTTTTCCGTATGCAAGGAAGGAGGGCCATGTCTGTCAACCCCTATTTTAGCCGCCGACACTGTGAAATCACCACCGAGGAAATGATCAAAACCGAGATACGTAAGGTGGAGACAGAGTACTCCCGCTATACAAGGACGCAGAAAAGGTCTCTAGTGTGGTGCCACCTACAATTTCTGAGCCAGGCAGCAAAGAAGGCGATCCGAATGGAGAAAGATGAACAGAGGATGGACTCCTTGATACATCGAGCTTTGACCACCATAGCACCGACTCAGGCTGAAAACCACGAATCTTGTTATCACGGGCCAGGCGACAATCAACCGATGGATATGGAGCAGCCACCAAAGCAGCAAGGAGCGCACCCAGCCTACCCTATAGAGATATCATCTGAACATAATCCCCCCTCACCAATGTACACCCCCCGGTCTCCGGGACAAGTCACCGACTCCGCTGATGAAGACCTAGAAGAAGACTTCGATTGGTCAGGAAACGAGAACTAAATCGAGGGATAGTAAGACTAGACTTTTGTAAGACCCACCGATGGGAATCCCTAGAATAAGATAGCCTGAACTTTGTAATGCATAGATGCTCTTTGAATGTAACTCCGATATAGGAGCCTTTTTGTAATGATGCCTATTATAATATATGAATGATGTGTTGATCTATGTTACTGACTGTTACTTGCTTTAGTGCACCCTAAGGAAACTGAGCCTTTATTTCAAATCTAAGTAGTAAGATTTTCTAAGACTGGAAACCAACTCATCACATGCCATGAACAGAATGGTGGACACGTGAGCTAATGGCTATACCGAAACAAGCAACAATGTACAAAACCGTCCCAGAAATCAACACGGACCCATACCCGTAGGGGCTAACATCCCCAATAACCTAGGTCATCAAATTTTGGAGGAACTAGGGCAAATAAGGAACAATCGGCAGAATGAGAGGACTCGACTCTTTTCTGAATTTCGAAAGCAGAGGCCCCCAAAGTTCACAGGCATACCAGACCCGAAGGTAACTGAAAATTGGCTCCGACAGATAGAGAAAATGCTAGACACCATGGGCATAACCGAAGCCGTTGATAGAATAGCTTTGGCAGTATTCGAGCTTGATGATGAGGCTGACGATTGGTATGAGTTAATCAAGAATACTCATGATGTAGCGAGCTTATCATGGAACCAGTTCAGGGAACTATTCCTAAATAAATATTTCCCAAGTACTATCCGCCGAGAACGAGTCAGGGAATTCCAAAACCTGGAACAAGGGAATATGACCGTGATCCAGTATGTTGCAAAATTTGAAGAGCTAGCCCGTTACGCAATCAGATACGTAGAAAATGATGAAGAGAAAGCAAGGATGTTCGAGTGAGGACTGGACCTTACAATCAGGGGAAGAGTCCTTCCGCAACGACTCCCTTCATATGTCGAGGTGCTAGAAACGGCATTAGAATCTGAAAGGGAAGTGAACGACGCCAGGAAGGCTTGGAACAAGAAAAAAGGGACTCAAGCGTCTATTGGACCTCAGAGGAACCAGAGAGGAAGCGTGACCTCAAAACCCTACTCCAGACCACAACCACAACAACAACCACAACAACCGCAGCAACAGATCCAGAGAGGAGGCTATCAACAAAGGCCGGTGGGACAAATCCAGTGCTTTCATTGCCAACAATTAGGGCACAAAAAGAGCGAATGTCCCCAACTCCCACCATCGGGATACCAAGGAGGAAGTTCCGGAGCAAATGCCCAGGCGTTAGGTGGGCAGAAGCCGTGGACAAATAAGACAGGGTCTACCGGGCAACAGCACCAGAAGAGCGGAGGAACTCAGAACGCCAAGACCAGTGGCAACTAGAATGCAACCGGCAGAATCTTTGCCCTGCAAGAGGAAGAAGCGGACCCATCCGTAATTGAGGGTAATTTAGTACTATATAATTCTTGGGTGCATGTTTTATTTGATACCGGTGCATCACATTCTTTCATATCCTCTACTTGTGCTAAGTCATTAGAACTCGTATGTGAACCCTTAGCAACTGCCTTAAGTGTAATGTCACCTATGGGAGGGTGCGTTCGGGTAGGATCGATCTGTAAGAACTGTAAGATAGGGGTGTCAGACCTACGCTTAACTTGCGACCTTCGTGTCATGGAAATGTCAAACTTCGATATCATCTTGGGCATGGACTGGTTGACCGCCCACCAAGCGGTGATCGATTGTCGTCAGAAGAAAGCGGTAGCCCATACGCAAGATGGTTTCAACAAAACATCGGACGCAGTGGTGCGATCAACTTGCGGGTAGGATAGCAAGCCTGATTCTAAATGAGGAAAACCAAGGAGAACTAGAACTTTCACGCGTAGTATGCGATTATGCAGATGTATTTCCTACGGAATTACCAGGATTGCCGCCAACCCAGGAAGTAGACTTTAGCATTGAGCTACAACCTGGAACTACCCCAATATCCATGGCTCCGTATCGCATGGCACCAGCAGAACTATGAGAATTGAAGACACAGCTACAGGAATTGCTTGAGAAAGGATTCATTAGGCCAAGTACTTCGCCATGGGGAGCACCCGTGCTGTTTGCTAAAAAGAAGGATGGATCGTTGAGGCTATGCATCGATTATCATCAACTCAATCGAGTCACGATTAAGAACCGATACCCACTCCCAAGGATTGATGACCTTTTTAACCAACTTAGAGGCTCAAGGTGCTATTCAAAGATCGATCTCAGGTCAGGTTACCATCAACTACGAGTCAAGGAGGAGGATATACCAAAGACTGCTTTTCGTACCAGATATGGCCACTATGAGTTTGTAGTAATGCCCTTCGGACTAACCAATGCACCGGCAGTATTCATGAGCCTAATGAATAAGATTTTTAGACCATACCTTGACCAGTTGTAGTAGTGTTCATTGATGACATCTTGGTATATTCAAGGTCTGAAGAAGAACATGAGCAACATTTAAAGACTATCCTTCAAGTTCTTAGGGATAATCAGTTATATGCCAAAGCGAGTAAATGTGAGTTCTGGTTGAATGAAGTAAAATTCTTAGGGCATGTCGTATCAGAGAATGGGATTGTGGTGGATCCAACCAAGGTAGAGGCAGTATTAGATTGGAGACAACCAAAAACCGTGTCAGAAATCCGCAGCTTCTTAGGATTGGCCGGTTCTTACCGCAGGTTCATCCAAGATTTCTCCAAACTAGCTAAACCAATGACTCGTTTGACGCAAAAGGGAGTAAAATACGAGTGGGACGAAGCTTGCGAAAAATCCTTCCAAGAGCTAAAGAAGAGGTTAACTAGTGCGCCAATTTTGACCATCCCAGAACGAGAAGAAGGGTACACTGTGTATTGCGATGCGTCTAAAGAAGGATTAGGTTGCGTGCTCATGCAAAATGGAAAGGTAGTCGTGTATGGATACTGGCAGTTAAAACCTCACGAGCGCAACTACCCCACACATGACTTGGAGTTAGCAGCCATAGTTTTTTCCCTAAAGCAGTGGCGACATTACCTGTACGGGGAACAATTTGAGATTTTCATAGATCACAAGAGTCTGAAGTATCTATTCACGCAAAAGGACCTTAACTTGAGACGGAGACGATGGATGGAGTATCTCAAAGATTTCCAGTTCACTCTCTCATATCACCCCGGTAAAGCCAATGTAGTAGCAGATGCTCTAAGTCGCAAGAGTAGAGGGATGATGGCTAAGGTTTCCGTCAAAGAATGGGATATGGTTAAGACACTCAATGAGTTCAAGATCCAAGTAGAATCTCAAGATACAAGAGCATATCTTAGTGCACAAAAGGTGATGCCTAAGTTGATGAATGAGGTAATGGAGGCCCAGAAGCACGATCAAGAGGCAGCCTACATCAAGGGACATCTGGAATCAGGAGAGCCCATGCCTGATTGGGTAATTCACCCCGATGGGAGTTTAAGATACCAAGGCAGATTGTTTGTATCAAGTGACGAGTTACTTAGAGAAAAGGTACTGAAGGAATGTCATCATTCTATGTTCGCGGTACATCCAAGGGAGACTAAAATGTACCAAGATTTGAAGAGGCAGTATTGGTGGAATGGAATGAAGAAGGAAGTGGTTAAATTTGTAGCAAAATGTCCGACCTGCCAACAAGTGAAGGCGGAACATCAGAAAACTAGGGGGAATGTTGCAACCTTTACCGATAGCCGAATGGAAGTGGGAGTACGTGACGATGGACTTTGTGGCAGGGTTTCCTAAGTCACCTAGAGGGCACGATGCTATATGGGTAATAGTGGACCGCCTCACCAAGTCAGCGCATTTCTTACCCTATAAGATGACCAACACTTTAGAGTCTATGTGTAGGCTCTACATTGGGGAGATCATTTGACTACATGGAATTTCGATATCTATTGTGTCAGATCATGATCCACGATTCACCTCTCGATTTTGGGGGAGCCTACAAGAAGCTCTTGGTACTAAGTTATGTTTTAGCACCGCCTTTCACCCACAGATGAATGGACAATCTAAACGCACAATCTAGACAGTCGAAGACATGTTGAGAGCTTGCGCAATGGATTTTCAAGGAAGTTGGGAACGACACCTACCTCTAGTTGAATTTGCCTACAACAACAGCTTTCAAGCTAGCATCGGTATGGTGCCGTTTGAAGCATTATACGAACAACCGTGCAGATCGCCGATTTGTTGGACGGAAGTGGGTGATCCAAATCTGATAGGACCCGAACTTGTTCTAGAAACTACTGAGAAGGTCAAATTGATCTGACAACGGTTAAAGACTGCCCAAGACCGTCAAAAGAATTATGCAGACAGGAGGAGAAGACCATTGATGTTTGAAGTAGGCAAGTGATTTTTGGTGAGCCACACGTAACTTAGTTGCACCTTTGAACTTAATTCTAGGGATCTACATTCATTTAAGTAGGGTTACTTTCAAAACGGTTTGCTGGATTTGGACTCTTTGATGATTCATCGGTCTTGCATTGCACTCCGCGAGATTAGATATAGGACCGTGACATTGAGTCCAAACTGTAGTAAGCCCCAATGAACAAAACGGGATTTCTCCCGGGACATTCGGGGACGTCTACACTATGTTGAGGAAATACATCGTTGACCTGTCACACGTCCTCAAATGGGAAGAGATCAGTCTTGACAAAGATGTTACGTTTAAAGAAGGACCGGTAGCAATACAGGATCGTCGAGAAAAGAACCTTAGAGGCAAGACGGTTCACTTGGTGAAAGTGCTATGGCGTCATCGGGGAATTGAGGAATCTACTTGGGAACGCCAAGATTGGGTGAAGGCAAACTACCTCGAGCTTTTCGAAGACAATATGTAGTTGAATTTCGAGGACGAAATTGTTTTAAGGGGGATAGGTTGTGAAGCCCCCGAAATATGTATTCACTTTAAAAACCCTAATGTTGAATTACTTTCTCAAAGCCCCTCGGCTACTTGAATTAATTCGAATCTTGTCGGTTAGCATTACTATTTTTTTTTTATCGAAACAGGAATTACCCTAGCCGGATTAGATCCCCTAACCTAATTTAATTCTACATAAGTTAGATGTATTTAACTCAAAGCCCTCATTCTTTATTTAAATTCAAAACTTACCCCAAACTAGTACTTGTACCTTGTACCTTGAAGTACCATCAATCTTGTAATATATATATATATAAATACACCTTGGAGAGTGTGTCCTAGAGCCAAAAATTGAAAAAATAATAACACCATCACCCTTCCCAAAGGCCGGCCACCATAGGGAGAAGTGAGGAACCATTTTCAAAGTCTTTGATCATGATATTCTTGGAAATCCAAGACCTAGTATCCTAGACCTACGATGATGTTTCCAACACTAGATTCCTTTTAACTAGGAACCAACCAAATGTTGCCTAATCCTATGATTTAACTCCCAAATCACTCCTATTCCATTAGATTCCAAGCAAGATCCTAACCTTTCCATCATTTTCCAACTAGAGGGCTTTTAGGACATTTTACATCAAAATTTGCCTATAAATACCAACCTCCCCTAAGCTTGGCAAGCACAAATAACACACACACACACATTCGGCTAGAGAGAGGGAGGAGAGCAAGAGAGAGAAGTCTAGAAGGAGGAAGAAGAGAGCTTCTTGTGCAAAGCGTAGTAGGTAAGCCACAAACACAACATTCTCTTTCATTTTCCTTTTTTTCAATACATGTTTCTAAGGGTTCTAAATAATGTTTTCAGATCTTTTATTACTGAGTTCTCATCTTAAAAGTGCTAAGGGTTGAGTATTGATTTCATCTCTCTTGTATTTTCCCCATTTTGGCACAAAATCATCTTCTTTTGTACCAATCTCTCAACTTTTCAAGGGCACTCCTTCAAACGAATTTTCTGAGTTAAACATGTGATAGTTAGCATATTTTCTTCACAAAAGAAATGAAACTTTCCCTTGGTGGAACCCCTTTTCATAAATCTTCTTGTTTTGGGCAAAGCACCTTAGAATCTGTTTTTGTAGCCCACTTCCAGAAATTCTATAAAAATGTACAAAATTATTCTGGACCTCTATTTTATGTCAAAACCTTCCTTAAGGAGTTAAATTTCAACTAAAATTGGTTTCATCGAAAAACATTAAGCAGTTTGCAAGAAAATCAATTTTTTGTAACGGTCGATGGATCTGGACGGAATCTGGACAGCGCTGGCATATTTTCTAAATAACCTAGAACCTGGAAAAGCAACCCCATTTCCGAAAAATGTTCTAGAAACTAGATCAAATTCCCTAAAAACCATAGGAAGACCAAGTCCAGTGGAGGATCTAAAATAGACCTTTCATTTTAATCTTTATGCGATACTAAATCTGGAAATTTTGTTATGTGTAGATGTTTTATAACCTTGAGTTCATGAGATTGCTTATTAGCTTATGGTCGTATCTTAGCATGATATTATATGTGTTGTGGTTATGTTATTTACCCTTCTCATCTTAAGAATGCATGCTTACATGGATATTATTGTCTTATAAGTTGGACTAACCTTGATTTAAAACATTTAATTCAACGGGAAACCTAATCGGGAGGGTATTGGGTTTTCGAGCACTTGAGTAATGGAAAGATGAGAATATGTGATATAGGGATTGTTGGGATGCGTTCCTTATTTGAAAGTTGAAGTCTTGCGCAAGTGGTTTTCGGAACCCTTGAACGGAGCGATTGTATTCGGACTCTAGGTGGTTTGGTGTAAGGAGGGATTCGGGCAAGGCCCTATTTTACTGTTTCTTTTGAGGCCCTGCAGTTGGCGCTACGCGGTATATAACCGTTGGTAGGCATCCGAGGTTAGTTTTGCAACAAAGCAGCAAAATAGGGGGCATACCGAATAATCCGCGTCCGATTCTTGTGGTTGGAAGGACGAAATCTCTTTGGGGGATTTCTAGTTGCTAACAACCTAACTTAACCCTTTATTTATTTAATTGAGTATTATGCTTTATTACTTGATGTCATAATGGTGATTGTGTATTGGACTAGGAAAAAGGGGTAGGGTGTATGTGTGTTTACTGGGCATTCAAAGCTCACGGCGTATCATGCTAGGTGACGAAGCGGAACTCATAGCTGGAGACGACGAACCCGGAACTTTCGAAGACTTTTGGCTATCCTAGAAAAATTTGAAGTTTCTTTTTAGATGTTTTGTAAAGACTCATTTGAAGATTTAAGCTTTCTTTTGGGATGTAATGTAACGGAACCATCTTTTGAGTTATATATTGTGATTGTTTTGTATTTATATTCTATGTTGAACCTTACTGTTGCTTATGAGACCTTGTGTCAATACCTTTTAAGATCTGTCAAAAGGGTAGTGCACTGACTAAGAAAGCTGGACTTAGAAGGGAGGCTAATTTGACTCCTCCAGCGATCTGGGATCTTACTTGGTTATTGACCATAGGACTCATTAGTGACTCTCCCTTGACTGCAGCCTATAGTGTAGAATCGGGGCGTCACAGAGTTGGTATTCTTTGCTCGAGTGAAGCTTCTTCGATTCGAACGGTGCAACTTCTTGTGTCTAGTCGCTCGAGTGACACTTCTTGCGCTCGAGTGGTCTGTGCGTATATCAGTTAGCAAAGTGACTTTTCTAAGTCACTTTTTCACCTCTCTCTCTCTCTCTCTCTCTCTCTAAACATTTCAAAACCCTATTTTCTCTCACTCTCTCTCTCTAAAACTCATTTGTTTCACTCAAATACACCTACATCAATCTACCTTTTCACCCGTGTCCCTTTGTTAAAAAGATAGAGCTCGATGAGGGCTTAGTTCTAATCAGAGCAAAGTTGATTTTCGGCACCTTTGAGTTTCCTTCTCTCTCTCTCTCTCTCTCTCTCTCTCTCTCTCTCTCTCTCTCTCGTTTTCTAAAATTGAGATTGGGATTCTTTGCACTATCTACAAGTTTTAACTTAGTTATTTGCTATTTCTAAACAATATTGCGATTTTGGAGATTTTTGAAACAAATTTAGGGTTTTGGGTTAAAGATCAAAAGAGGGGTTTTCAAATGAATTCTTGGAAATGGTTGTGGTGTTAAAAATAAAGTTAAGTTGTGATGAAGTGGTTGATTTTGATACTTGGGATTGATTTTGGAAGAAAAAGGGACTTTTCCTTAAATGTCTCAAATATTGATTTTATATAAATAATGAATTGATGTTGGAATTGCGGAATTGAGTTGATATTGATGAGGATGGTGGAGTTGGATATGTATTATCACTCACATCTTGAAACTTGGAAAGCTTATTCTTATGGAAAATTGTTTATCTGTTTAGATATATCTGTTCTGGGCTATCGATGAATGATAGCTATGATTGTCATAGAAATTACATGAAAATTAGGAGAATTGAAACTATTTTCTCATCGATTTCCATCAAGCTTTATTTCAGTTTTATACATTGGAAATGTTTATTGTTTTGAGAAAAAGGGGTGAATCTAGGAAGTATGTATTGTCTTATTGAAATAAGTTGGCCTAAATGTCCATGATGAAAGTCCTAAAAACTACGTATATACATGGGTGCCAATCCCGTGGATGAAATTTCTGTAAAGTGGCAATAGTAGTGCTTGTAGAACCTGCGTTTACATGGGTGCCGGTTTACGATTTTTCGCGGACAAAATTTTCCGTGAAAGGTTGGAATTGTTTTAAGATTCCTATTGTGTGATTCACTGCCCTGTTTTCTATTGTAAAGAAAGTGATTTATGAATTCTGGTATTAACCTGACATTTCACGATTTTGGTAAAGATATAAAATGTTTTGACACCAGCATTGCATATGCATTAACCTTATATCTTTGTTAAGATTCATATACTGTGTTGCATTAATCTTATGTTTTGTACAGGCCAAGGGCCTTTAACTGTATTAGATTCAAATACACTTTTGTTGTAACCAAGTGTCGTCTTAGAAAGTTGTAAACATTTAGGGTATTTATTATCAGTTTTACTTTCATGTCATATCTCTTGTTGTGACAGATGCTACAGATTCAGGTTTAGAGCCTGTGAATGTGTAAATGCAAGTGTTATTTTTGGTATAATTCAAATGATATATGAATGGAAAGGATATTCATTTTGGATACGCATTATCTTATTTGATTATACGTTATGAACTATTGTTATATTTTCAAGGCATTACAACTTGGTATTAGAGTGTACTGAGTTTGAATATTTTGGGTATGTGGAAAGTGGTTACCATAATGGGTTTATCTCGCTTGATAAAGATATTTGTATGTATAATATGCTATGTGATAACATGCTTATGTGATTATATGGGCATGAGATTTAATTTCTAAGATATTGATTGGGTCTATGAGTTTGTAGAAGTCCTGTTAGAAGAGCACTTGATCACTGCTATTTCTAATTGGAACTCTTGCAATGTCGCGGGATGATCATTATCTAGGAAGGATATTCGTATGTGTTTGTGTGACTACATGCTTATGTGGAGTTAATTACTATTGTCCATTGCCTTAGGACACAAGTGAGTTACCTTCAGCACATTTGTAAATGTGCTAACATCTTGTGTTACCTTTATTAGGATGTTAGGATGTAGGTGTGGTGGCTAGCGTGGCAGGTCCAGACAGCAAGAAGTGCCATTATCGGATGAGATTCTGGTGCAAGAAGAATGGGTTGGTCAAGCCAATGTGGGTGAATTATCTTATTTGATTATACGTAATGAACTATTGTTATATTTTCAAGGCATTATAACTTGGTATTAGAGTGTACTGAGTTTGAATATTTTGGGTATGTGGGAAGTGGTTACCATAATGGGTTTATCTCGCTTGATAAAGATATTTGTATGTATGATATGCTATGTGATAACATGCTTATGTGATTATATGGGCATGAGATTTAATTTCTAAGATATTGATTGGGTCTATGAGTTTGTAGAAGTCCTGTTAGAAGAGCACTTGATCACTACTATTTCTAATTGGAACTCTGGCAATGTCACGGGATGATCATTATCTAGGAAGGATATTCGTATGTGTTTGTGTGACTACGTGCTTATGTGGAGTGAATTACTATTGTCCATTTCCTTAGGACACGAGTGAGTTACCTTCAGCACATTTGTAAATGTGCTAATATCTTGTGTTACCTTTATTAGGATATTAGGATGTAGGTGTGGTGGCTAACGTGGCAGGTCCAGACAGCAGGAAGTGCCATTACCGGATGAGATTCTGGTGCAAGAAGAACGGGTTGGTCAGGCCAATGTAGGCGAACCAGTGGGTCAGCAGGCCATGGGTGCTCTAGCCCGTGAAATGGCCAGAGCTTTATGGGAATCTATGGACATTCTCAGAGCTAAAAATCAAGTCCAAGCCCAAGTTGCTGAAGTAGGGCCGTCCTTCTTGAAGAGGGAGTTCTTTCGGTCTAATCAGGACAAGTTTTTAGGTGATCCTAAAGAGCCTTTTGAAAGTGAATGAATGGTTCGAGCAGATGATGAAGACATTCAAGATGCTTAGCATTGAAGATGATGGACTGAGAGTGACCTTGGCATCCTTCCAACTAAAAGGAGATGCAGGTCAATGGTTTAAGTATGCGCATGGGCGCATTGGGGTGACTTGGGAGGCCTTTGTCAATGCTTTCCAGGACAAGTTTGTGCCTCCCATTAGTAGGGAAAAGTCGAGGGATCAATTTCTAAAGCTCAAGTAGCTTAGATTACCTGTAAGCGAGTTTGAGGCAACTTTCACTAGCCTCTCTAGATTTGCACCAAAACTTGTGGCGACGTAGGAATACTGTTGTATCGAGTTCGAGAAGAGGTTGAGAACTGGGCTTCTTTTCAAACTAGCTAGGTTAATGATTAGGGACTACAGACGCGTTGTAGAGGTGGCGGCTCATTTAGAGACCATGGTTTAGGTGGAGAAAGAGTGGATGAGGGGCTGTAGGACAAATCAGGAGGTTCATGGGGAGAATCAGGATAATAAGAGGTAGAGGGGTCCACCCCACAGCAGTCCCAAGCTGCACAGTCTAGATCCATTTTTCTTGTGCCAAGTTCGGGTTCAAGGAGAGGTAATCATGGAAGCTTCTCTTGTTTTAAGTGTGGCCAGTTGGGTCACAAGTCTCTAGCTTCCTTGCAGAGAGAATGGGGGCAACAGTCTGCACTGTTTGCGGCTCATTCTCAGAGCTAGAGTCAGGGGAGAGGGCAGCCACCTACTTGTTATCAGTGTGGGCAATCAGGGCATGAGAGGTGTTTTGCCCTCAGTCAGGTGGCACACGTAATGTAATCTAGTTCGAGGTAAACATAAAGCTACCAACCTACACAGTTAGCACAGGCCTCGAAGGACAATCAAGGAGCCTCTTTAGCCCAGTTAGTGTATCAGACTTACGCTCCGAGGGGTAAGTAGGTGAAGTAGAGACCTATGGGGCGTGTGTATGTTATTTCCATGCCAGACTTAGTGTCAATGCCTTCAGTTGTGAAAGGTACTTTCTTGTTATGAAATTCTATTGCCAATGTGTTGCTTGATACTGGTGCATCACATTCTTTTATCTCATCTGCATTTGCATCGGCATTGGGGCTATAAGTGGCTCGGTTAGCATCTCCACTCAAGATAGAGTCACATATTGGTGGTAAAGTTGTTTTGGACTAGGGGTGTTGGGGTTGTGATAAGGTTGTCGATCGCCAACTTCCTTTTTCATTTGCATTAATTGATATGTTGAGTTTTGATGCCATCTTGGGCATGGATTGGTTGTCCACGTACCTGGCCATTATAGACTGTTACCGTCAGAGGGTCACTGTATGCACCTTGAGTGGTGATTGTTTTATTTTCTCGAGGACCGAGTGCATAGAGTTTTGTCGTTAGTGTATGTTCCACGAGGTCGGAGTTAGCTTAGTTGTCTACTTGCAACCTTCTTGGTAGTGAGTGTGATGGCGTCCGAGTTGATTTGCCAAGTGTAGTTTGTGAATACCCGGATGTTTTTCTTAAGATCTCACTAGTTTACCACTTCACTGTGAGATTGAGTTCTCTATTGACTTGGTGTCTGGCATGGCACCGATTTCTATAGCACCGTATAGATTTGCACTCGCTGAGTTGAGTGAGTTGAATATTTAACTCCAAGAATTGTTAGATAAGGATTTTATCCGCCCTAGAAGAAAGATAGTGCATATAGCGACCCCGGTCTTTTCCCATTTGATTATTGTATCCGGACTTGGGTTCCGTTTATTCTGTCATTATATATTGTTGTTGTCGTCCTTTATTTTCTCATTTTGGAGTTATAGGATGTGTTGGGCAGGTTTGTTTCAGGTTGGTTGGGTTCGTAAACCAAGTGTTGCTGTCCAGTTTTTGTGTTGGTCGCTCGAGCCAGGATTTGGTCGCTCGAGTGAGGTTTGTTTTTGTGTCTTCTGGCTCGATCCAGATTTGCTTCGCTCGAGCGAGCGACTGCGTCTGGTATAGACCTGAGGGCAGTGCTTATTCGTTCGAGCGAGATTTTCTTCGCTCGAGCGAGTGAGGTGTATGTTTTCGAGTTCCTTGCTCGAGCGAGCATTCTGTCGCTCGAGCGTGCTCCAGGGTTGCAGACCTGAAGCATTGCATTCTTGGCTCGAGCGAGTTTTTCTTCGCTCGGGCGAGGTTTTCTTGTGTCTGGTCGCTCGAGCGACCATGTCTTCGCTCGAGCGAGCCTGTCCAGTTTATATACGCAGCAGCGGGTTTTGATCAGTCTTTTTCATCTTCTTTTTTATTCCAAACCCTAGGTCCGACTTCTCTCTCTCCCTACTCATCTTCTCTCTTAGGTTTGATCTACTTAGAGTGAGTTTCTACCTTAGATCTTTTATTAAAAAGATAGAGTGAGTCGAGGGCTTCCATTTAATCTGAACATTTGGTGATTTGGAGCATATTGGTATTTGGGTATTCATCTCTGTCTTCTCCATTTGGGTTATCTTCTTTGAGGTAGGGATTTCCTACTCCATCTTATAAGTTTTGTTCTAACTTTTAGTATTTTGATATGTTGGGGGTACTTTGGTAATTTTGGGAAAAACCCTAGTTGTATTAATTAATTAATTTGTATAATTAATTTAAGGGAATTGACAACTTGTTCTTCCAAGATAAAAATATATTTGTTGCCCATGTTGGGGATACGTTGGTATTTTTGGGAAAAACCCTAGTTGTATTAATTAATTAATTTGTATAATTAATTCATGGAATTGAGAAAAGATGGTTAAATTCATGAAATTGGGGAATTCATTGATTAAATGGTATAGTTGGATTATTTAAATCACTCGCCTGTTGAATTGTTGATATATATTTATTTCCAGTCTAGAAATAACTGTTTTGGGCTATCGGTGGCGGATAGTCGTGATTGTTGTAGACATTGCATGTGGATTAGGAATAACTGAAACGAATCACATTAGTTAAGTCATTAATTTTGACTATTGAATTAATACAAACATTATGCGTATTGATTGTGTGGTGTATATGTTATGTGTTTACATACTTTATTTTGTTTGGGAGGAGATAGGGGATGGACTCCATTAGCATCACTTTTATGTGTGCTTATTTATATTGAAGTGTTTATTGATACAGCACTAAAATGTGTATCAAATTGGAAGTATGAAATGTTTTGATTTGAGCCAGAGTCTCATTTGTTTGTTGACACTGGAAGAATGTGAATATGACATATATAGTTCACTGTTGTAAGTTTGGTCAGGTTCTGAGCCATATTGATAATGTTGGAAAGTAAAACGTGTTTTAGACATTAGTGTCATGAAACTGTATAATGATGTAATTGATTATCTTGGTTAACCATCTATTGAGTGCTATTGCTTTATTCAATGCTTATATTTGGTTTAGTATATTTCTACTGGGCTGTGGCTCACCCTTTATGGGAACATCATTTTCAGGTCCAGGTGATAAGCTACCTCCAAGGACTTAGCTTGGAAGGATTTGGATTTTGAAGACTATCTCTAGTTATTTGTTTTTATTTGATAAACATTCAAGCCTAGGGCTTTATTTGTATTTGAGTTAGAACTCATATTTTTGTGTCCAAGTGTTGGCTTGGAAAGATGTAAGCCCATAGGGCATTTAATTTGATATTACATGTAATGTTTTCATTTAGTAATAGTATGATGAATGAGATAATGAATTGTCTTCTTTTAATATTGCATGCCAATGATATATATATATATATAATGGGTTTATTTTGAGGGCGTGACAGTGCATTGCAACTTTATATTGATTATCAAAAGTTGAACTGGGTAACTGTTAAGAACAAGCATCCATTGCCTCGTATAGATGATTTGTTTGATCAGTTGAAGGGGTCTTGTTGTTTCTCCAAGATAGACTTGAGATCGGGTTATCATTAGTTGAGAGTGAGGGAGGAGGATATCCAGAAAAACGACATTTTGTATGCGGTATGGCCATTATGAATTCCTAGTGATATCTTTTAGTCTAACCAATGCATTGGCTTTGTTTATGGACTTGATGAACCGAATCTTTCGAGAGTTCCTAGACCGTTTTATAGTCGTCTTTGTTGATGACGTTTTGATTTACTTATCTTCAGATGAGGAACATGAGGAACACTTGCGAATTGTACTTGAGTTGCTTAGAGCCGACAACATCAAACATCAATAAATCGAACTCTAACCCTTTCCTAAGACATTCACACTACCTACCAAGACACAAACTAGCTTAACATATGATCACACGACACATAATCAATTTTAAGAAACAACCACATAATTCGAGTCAGGTCTACAAGGATGGCCACTTGTGTAGCGACCCTAATTTTCTTAAGTCATTATTTTATTATTATTATGGCTATGATTATCTTATTTTATTGTTGGCTTTATTAATTAGGGGGTTACATGAGATTTAATGTGATATTTAATGGATTTAATGTTGTAATTATTAATTGGGTGGTTACATGAAATTTAATGTGATATTTAATGAATTGAATGTTGTACTTATTAATTGGGTGGTTACATGAGATTTAGTGGGATATTTAATGTTGTAATTAATAAATTTAATGTATCTATATTTAATCTTATATATATAGTAACATAGAAGTATTCAACTAGGTTGGAGAGATCAAAAGAAAAGAGAAGAAAGAAAACAAAAAAACGAGAGAGAGAGATGGGGAGCACTTTGAGTTGTACACAGATCACAAGAGCCTCAAATATATTTCTTCTCAAAAAGAGTTGAACATGAGGCAATAGAGATAGGCTGAATTCGTCAGTAGTTATGATTTCGAGATCCTTTACCACCCAAGGAAAGGAAATGTGGTCGCAGATGCACTTAGTCGACAACATGGGATTATAGCTTCTTTGATGATTCAAGAATGGAAGTCCTTGAGTTAATTTCGATGCATAATGTTCAACCAATAGAGAGTGCTGAGAGGGCATACATTGGTAGTTTGACCATGCAACCGACGTTACTGGGTAAAGTTCATCAGATGCAGAATTTAGATGGGTTTCTCGTCAGCAAGCTCGATGACCTGGTAGTAGATTTATCTTCTGTAATAACCGGCTAGTCCTAAAAAACTTCTCACCTCTGTAGGGTTCGTGGGCTGCTTCCATTCTTTGACCGCAACAACTTTTTCTGGATCTACAAATCGGGGCATCGCATTGACAACATGCCCCAAAAATCGAACTTCTTTCTACCAAAAGTGACACTTACTGAACTTAGCGTATAACTGCTGCTCCCTCAAAGT
>NW_021025015.1:895282-920372 GCF_004153795.1 Camellia sinensis
CATTATCCTCGTACTGTGATTAGGACAATAGAATTTGTACCCTTTAGACTTGTCTGGATAACTAATGAAATATCCAGATATTGTTCTTGAGTTCAACTTTTTCTCTTGTGGGTTGAAGATTCTTGCCTTTGTTGGACAACCCCAAATATGTAAGTGTCTCAAACTAGGTTTCCTACCAGTCTACAACTCAAAAGGAGTTGTTGGGACCGCCTTACTAGGAACCCTATTTAAGATATACATTCAAGTTTTAAAGCTTCATCCTATATTGAAATAGGTACAATTGAGTAACTTAACATATTCCTAACCATATCTTTAAGTGTACGATTACGCCTTTCAACAACTCCATTCTGCTGTGGCGTACCAGGCATTGTATATTGAGCACAAATGCCTTTCTTTTCTAAGAATTTGGCAAATGAGCCAGGATTTTGGCCTGACTCATCATATTTACCATAATATTCAACACCCCTGTCTGATCTCACTATTTTAACCTTTCTATCTAATTGTCTCTCGACTTCAGTTATGTACACCTCAAGGATGTCAACAACCTGAGACTTTTCATGAATTAGATACACATATCCATAACGTGAGAAGTCATCTATAAATGTGATAAAATATTTTTCACCACTAAGACATGGGATGTTGAGTGGCCCGCAAATATCTGTATGAATTATCTCAAGAAGCTCATTACTTCTTGTGGCACCTTTCTTGGTGTGTTTGGTTTGCTTTCCTTTAATGCAATCCACACATATCTGAAAATCAGTGAAGTCTAGGTTTTCCTAAATCCCATTCTTCACCAATTTTTCAATTCTATTTCTGGAGATATGCCCCAACCGTCTATCCCACAAGATCGAGGATTTTTCATTAATTAGACCACGTTTTAAACCAATATTCGAATACAGAGTTACTAATGATTGTGCAAACTCATGATTTAAGGTAATTTTATATAAACCATCACATAAATTACCAGAACCAATCACTTTTGAATTAAACATTAAATTGAGTTTTCCACAATTAAATAAAACTGAATATCCAACACGATCCAATTTGGATAACGAAACTAAATTCCTAGAAATTGAAGGAACATAAAAAGTGTCTTCTAGATCCATCTGATGACCCATCTCTAAGATCAGTCGATAGGTTCCTACGACTTCAGCTTTGAGACGGTTCCCCATATAGACAAATCTTTCACTTTCCTTCGGTTTCCTGGTTGAGAGGTATCCCTGCATGTCATTTTGTAATGTGGGTCATGGCCCCAGAGTCAATCCACCACGTATTAGAAGGTACTTCAGCAAGATTTGATTCATAACAAACAAAAGAAAATTTCTTACCTTTCTTTTCGAACCAAGCCTTTCGCTTGCGGCAGTCTTTCTTCACATGTCCCTTCTTGCCACAAAAGTAGCACTTGACAGTGAAACCATTCTTAGCCTGATTTTCTTCCCCAGGTTTATTCTTTTTCTTTGGTGGATTTTTCTTTGATTTTACAAACTTACCCTTCCTTTTCTTTATAGCTCCATGAGTTACAGCCAATGCAGTTTGACGCCCTTCCTCCCTCAACCTCACTTCCTCCTGAACACACATATTAGTTAGCTCATTCAAATTTCACTTATCTTTATTGGTGTTATAGTGAATTTTGAATGCGCTGTATTGTGACGGAAGTCAGTTGAGAATAAACTGCACGAGGAAAGTTTCATCAACTTGCATTCCTAAAGTTTTAAGCTTTGCAGCTTTGTCAGCCATATTGAGGATGTGATCCTAAACTCTTCGGTGGCCATTATATTTCATTGTTGTTAATTCAGCCATAATAGTGCCAGCAAGTGGCTTATTGATTTTCAACAGCCTTTAACCAAATTTTACTTTAAGCGTTAGGATAACGTCACTAAAGAGTCCTTTGATCAATAACCAAGTAAGATCCCAGGAAGGTCGGAACACAATTCAATTCAACACCACTCAAAGCAATTCAACATAATTCAAGGTAAACTCTTTAGTCTCCACTTCTTCATTTCATCACAATGCTCATGTCCTCCATACCATTACTAATTCTTTCCCCCAAATTTGGTTTCATATTATAACATGATTTATAATATCCACACTAAGAGTTCAACCGCAACTTTTACATAATTTCCAAACACTTCTAAAATTCAATTAAACTTGTAAATGTGCAATTTAACACATCAATTTCATGATTCTATTTTCATTTTAGGCAAAACCATTAATCATCTTCATGTACCAAGTTAGGATTTTAAGAGAAATTAAAGCTTTTCATCCAAACAATTTTTATTCCAACTCTTCTATTAATTATACACCCAACACTACAAGAAATTACACATTTGCCGACTAAAAAAAAATTGGCCTTAAAAAAATAACATTTGCCGACCAAAAAAAACAAAAAAAATCGTAGTTAAAAGTTGATACTAATACTGACTAAAGTAATTTTTTGCAACCAAAAGTTTAGTTGGCAAAAAATATATTTTCACCAACTAAAAAATATTTTAGTTGCTGTATAGTTAGTTTTGACAACTAAAATTATTTAGTCGCCGAATGAAACACAAAAATTTACTTTTTATCTTTGGCGACTAAAAGTTTGGTCACAAAAAATATATTTTCAGTGACTAAAATATATTTTAGTCGTTGTATCGTTAGTTTTGGCTACTAAAATTATTTAGTCGCCGAATGAAACACAAAAATTTACTTTTTATCTTTGGCGACTAAAAGTTTGGTCACAAAAAATATATTTTCAGTGACTAAAATATATTTTAGTCGTTGTATCGTTAGTTTTGGCTACTAAAATTATTTAGTCGCCGAATGAAACACAAAAATTTACTTTTTATCTTTGGCGACTAAAAGTTTGGTCACAAAAAATATATTTTCAGTGACTAAAATATATTTTAGTCGTTGTATCGTTAGTTTTGGCTACTAAAATTATTTAGTCGCCGAATGAAACACAAAAATTTACTTTTTATCTTTGGCGACTAAAAGTTTGGTCACAAAAAATATATTTTCAGTGACTAAAATATATTTTAGTCGTTGTATCGTTAGTTTTGGCTACTAAAATTATTTAGTCGCCGAATGAAACACAAAAATTTACTTTTTATCTTTGGCGACTAAAAGTTTGGTCACAAAAAATATATTTTCAGTGACTAAAATATATTTTAGTCGTTGTATCGTTAGTTTTGGCTACTAAAATTATTTAGTCGCCGAATGAAACACAAAAATTTACTTTTTATCTTTGGCGACTAAAAGTTTGGTCACAAAAAATATATTTTCAGTGACTAAAATATATTTTAGTCGTTGTATCGTTAGTTTTGGCTACTAAAATTATTTAGTCGCCGAATGAAACACAAAAATTTACTTTTTATCTTTGGCGACTAAAAGTTTGGTCACAAAAAATATATTTTCAGTGACTAAAATATATTTTAGTCGTTGTATCGTTAGTTTTGGCTACTAAAATTATTTAGTCGCCGAATGAAACACAAAAATTTACATTTTAGCTTTGGCGACCAAAAGTTTGGTCTCCAAAAATTTATTTTTAGCGACTAAAAAATATTTTAGTCATTGTATACTTAATTTTGGCTACTAAAATTATTTAGTCACCGAATGAAACACAAAAATTTATTTTTATCTTTGGGGAAATTTAGTTGCCGAATGAACTTGGTCATTTTGTGTATAGAAATTAGAGTATTTTTTGGGGAAATTTGTGTTTGTTGTGAGTTATGATTGATGGGTTTTATTTTTTATTTTTTGTTTCGATTTGATGATGTTAAGTGCAGTAATTTGATGATTCAGAACTTGGTTTAATTGTCTGCGAACAAATTTTTGTGTGTTCTTGAGGTGTGATACAGGGGAGCTATTTTTCTTAGAATTTGATTATGTTGAAGAAGAAAAATTGTTCATTTAAGGGTTGGAATTAGGTTTTTGGGGATTCTGTTTTTGTGTTCTTTGGGGGGTATTACTTTTCTTTTCTAGAACCTAGTTCTCCTAAATAGGTGAGCCCAATATGCATTTTCTTGATCCCAATATGCATTTTCTAGTTCTCTTATTGTTGGCCCAATATGCATTTTCTTGATCCGGTCTTGCTAACTGTTATTCAATTCTTTTGGTTTCATGTTCTTGCATAAATATAGTGTGTCTATATATGTGCGTGTGTGTGCCTGTGTGTGTGTTTGTTGGGAAATTTCTTGTTTGGATGATCTAAGGACTGAGGTTATAGGTCTTGGTGATTTTTTATTTTATTTTATTTTTACAGATGTTGGCTTTGTGGCTAGTCTAGTTTTGGGATTTATCATGTTTTCCTTACATAGAAAATATATTGATCATTGTTTTGTTGTGTTTTCTGGCCTGAAATTCTTATATGTTTGTGTTTTATGCAAACCCAACTGATAAACATGAAAACATTTTAGTTATGGTGTTTAGTTATGTTATATATTTGGCAACCAAATTATATAGTCAGGGTTGCACATTTTATATGAACATATTTAGTTATGTTAGCTTATATGTTACAGATTAGTGCTAAACTTATTGGTTGTTATATGCATACGAATACTTCTCAGTTGTTAGCTTGTTCAAAATGCCGCTGAATTTTCTTGATGTCATTTGACAAGATTCTAAAGCTTATCAATTTTTATTATTCATTTTATGGGACTGATTTATGCATATTGTTGGTTTCTCCATTGTCATCGTCTTTTTTGTCATTCATGGTAAGTTCTAGTTTTTTTATCATTCATGGTAAGTTCCTATTTATAACACACTTATCTACTTCTAGCTCAGTGTTGTATAATTAGGCTAGTATAGATGTTTGTTTTAAAGTTTCCTTCAACATTTATATTTATTGGTTGTATTAACTCTATTACAGCCTCTGTCTCTACGTCTCCTTTTTTTTTTTCTTTGTGATCTAACTTGTTCATGGAACAGGTGTTAAGGGTTTTAAGGGTGAACCCATTACTTGTTACTGCACTGATTGCATTTACCTTGGTATGCTTTGTTCATCCAGCCCTGGGTATGTTTATATTGCTATTATCTCATGCATTGAGTTGTGACAGTGTATTATCCAGGTACTAGTCAAAGAGATGCCCCTTTTTCTCGTTATCTTATTGTTTGGAAGCATGAATTGCTGAATAAATTGCTTGATGCTCATTGTTCATTGTTTTTCAAATGTATTCTTGGATTTTTTATATTCTCTTTTCGTCTTGTACAAATTTTTTTATATATTTAGTATGTTACTCTTCCTAGCTTTAAAACACACACTACACACAAACATGCATGCACACAATGACAAAGCAAATTAAATGCCAAAATTCCCATATTATCTATCAAAACAGAGCATGCATAAGTAGTTCAGGGACTTCAAACCCAAACCACCTTCATTGTGGTTTCTTGATCATCAGGTATGCAATAGTTGCTCTCTTTTGACCAAGACCAAACCAGCTATAATTTGGTGTTTTTGTTCCATCTCCTGGTAAGTTTTACTTGGTCTTTTTTGTTGTTAGGTTAGGATTCCCTTTCATCATGCATGTTCAATATTCTAACCCTTTGAAATTGGAAATAACTTAAAAGTATATTAGAGTTATGGCTGGCGATTCATACTGCTGTCATCCACTTGCAACTCATTGATGAACTAATTTAGTGTGATATATTTCCCTGCAATGGATTGTAGCTACAACAATCAATCAGAGCCATGCATGAAAGTAGAGTAACATAGTCATAGAAATTGATTACTCATGAAAGTAGAATAACATAGTCATAGAATTTCTTAAACCTCCTATTGTATTCCTTGATTTTTGAAAAGTGACTAATATTTTGGAACAATGAAAAATGGGGTAAGGGACTAATATATTGGGACAGAAGGAGTATTAACATCTTTGGGATTACACATGAAGCGAGTTATTTCTACGTCCAGTATGGAATTTTTATTTTTATTTTTATTTTTTCAGTTTAAGCACTCTTGAGGATGCTGAGCCCGCTGCATTTTGAGAAAGATATATTTCCTATGTACAATTGGTAATATAGTTAGTTGGACTTTTATCTTGCTCAGGTATTGAGAGAGAACTCACCACCTTGTAATTGGAAGTGTGTTAAAGAGTTTATAGGTAATGTTTCCGTTGTAAGTTTTTGGTGTTTGATTTAATTATAAATTATTTGCCTTCGGATAAAAACCCAAGAGACCAGAAAAAAAAGTAGTTTTGGTGAATCAATTGGCTTGCAGTTGGTGAATGTGGGATATGAAGTTTGTGTAGATGGCCCCACGCAAGTGTTGCAGTTTTTAATAAGTTAATAAACCTTTCTAGCAATGTTAATTTTTATAAAATAAATTCAATTACTTTTTGTTTGGAAAATTTTAAAGAAAATTTAAATATTGTGTATCGTATAAATTGTAATTGGCCGAATTGTTTTTTACAGATGTTAGAGGTCCATGGAGTGTCTAAATTCATACTGTCCGTGCAAACTTTGAAAAATTGTAGGTAAGCATGGGCTCTTGTGCGAATTAATTGACTCTGGGGGCACTTGAGTGAGAAAATTAGTGGTCGTTTCCTCGTAAGTGTTGCTGACTGGTTAATGCCAACATCCATGCTTTTGTCAGAAATAAAAGAAGTCTAAGCTTGTTTAAATGGTGGGTCAAACTATCATATGTCTAGTTAATGTGATGCGTATGGTGTAATAGAAAGATTTATGGCCTTAGTAGTGGTGGATAGACTTCTTGAGAATTTAGAGGTCTCATTCTAAGATGTTTGTTTTTTTCATCATAAAATTAACTTGCATGAACTGGCAGGGGAATGCCTTTTTTGTATTCAGTAACGATATAATTTTCTTCTAGCAAAAATAGTTGCATCTGATGTTTTTGAGATTCTTACACAATGTAGACCTGATGGTTGGTTTGATGTCAAGTAATAGTGTGGTATGGCAGGGAGCATGTTTGCATGTTCTGAATAATCATATACAATATTGGACAATCTACTAGAAGCATCCAAACAAAGATTTAGTTTTGTGGTGACTAATTCGCAAATCCCATCTATGTGGTCTTTTGGGGAGGAGCTCCATCCCTCTAGTTTGGAAGTAAAATTTTAAGTGTTTTACCACATTTTAGACAAACAAGGTTTAATGATTACTTAATTCTTGATATTCTGTTTCTTTTGCTTTGGTATAGATGGATGAACTCGTGCATGAAGCTAAATTGTATAGGACTAATTGGCACTATAAGCATTTTTGGAAGGATTATATATTTTTAGATAGATGTGTATGGAAAATATTTCGAGAGACTAGTAGTTATATTTTTCGATAGACTAGTAGTTATATTTTTGAATAGGTGTATATGGAAAATATTTTGGTAGACTACTAGTTATATTTTTTGATCGATGCATGGATAAAAATTTAAAACATAATAACAAATTATGTTTTAAATTTTTATGCTTGTCAAGATGTGAATCGGAATTTTGCTTGGAAGAATATGCACTTTGGAATTACTTGTGGATGGAAACTTATAATAGTTATTGACTTTTATTAAACAGGTTCAGAATTGGATGATTTATGTATTTCGTTGAATGTTCATGATTCAGATACTTTGTTGGTATGACTGATTCTTTTTAATTACAGATTATATTGAATGGATTGGATGAAATATTTGTCTTCAATTTCATGTTTATTTTGTTGGATGTTGGCGACCAAATTGTGGTTTTGCCTACAAAAATGTTGGTAGACAAAAGGGTACATTTGGCGACTAAATAATTAGTCGGTAAAATTATTAATTTTGGCAACCAAATAGTTTGGTCGAGGATAGTCTATTGCCGACTAAACTTTTAGTCGCACAAACATTACTTTTGGCACCTTAACATGTTTGGTCGTGGAATGTGACTTTTGGCAACTAATCTATTGGTTGTGGATTATGACTTTTGGCGACTAACATGTTTGGTCGTGAAATGTGACAATTGGCGACTAAGGTCATGGAATGAGAAATTGGCGACTAACATGTTTGGTTGGGAATATGTAACTTTTCGCGACTAAAGTGTTTTAGCGACTAAATGGATTAGTCGCAGTAATGATATATTTAATGACCAAAAATTTAGTCGGCAAATCAAATTTTTTCCCGACTAACAAAAGTTTTGGTCGCTAATTACTTTTGCTGACCCTCAATTGGTGACCAAAGTGGCGACCAAAAATTGACTTTTGTCGACCAAATTTTTAGTCAGCAAAAGTGCAATTTCCTATAGTGCAATTTCATAAACCCATAATCATAACCCAAAAAGTAGACCCCAACATTTCAAACCCTAAATCCCCAGTCTCATGATTTATCACAATATGTTTAAAAATATAAATTTTGTGTTTATATAAAGAAAATATCACAAATCTATCTATAAATGAGAGTATTGAAGGAGAATTAGAAATCCCTACCTCAATGATCAAGTAATAGAGCAGAGATTCTAAAAGAATCCTTCGAAAAAATCCAAATTTCAATCGGTAAAAAGTAAGATCTTCAAACCTTCTTCACTTTTTGATAAGAGCTCTTGGCCAAAACTTTGGGGAATGGAAGGTATTTTGGTAAAAAATATAGGGTTTGTTGGACTTAGGATGAGAGGAAGGAAGAGAGAAGAAAAGTGGAGAGAATGATCTAGAAAATCACTTTTTAAGTTGTTGAATGCGAGCTCCAGCACAGCTACTAAAGCTTCAAATGGACATAACTCTCTCATCCAGACTCTACTTTAGGTCGTTCTTGTTTTCAAATCGAAGCCTTGGAAACAAGATTTCCAATGGTTCTAGCCTCACACCAAAATTCAAAGTGTGGAAAACGAAAAAGGCAAAAGAGTGATGGTTGTTCATAGAAAAATTATTCGAATCAAAGTTTTTGGTCTAATCTTACCTTGCCATCATGTTACCACTTCGACCAATGTCCCAAAATAAAACAAAGAGGCTCCAAATACAATAATAAAAATGTCAAGAGCAATCCCACTAGTTCTAAAAATTTAGACTCAACCAGGCAAACTGCTCGAGCATCCAATCTTGCACTCGAGTGAACGGACCAACAAAGCTGACCGCTCGAGCGACCACTCTTGCACTCGAGTGCAAATTTGCAATTCTTAGAATGTTGGACAAACTGCAAAAGTATTAGGAGCCTCACAAGACCACTCGAGTGTCAACCCTTGCGCTTGAGCAGAGGGCAAAAATTTGGAGTGTTACAATAAGAGTTTAAAGTATTTATTTTCATAGAACAATCTGAATTTAAGGCAGATGAGGTGGATGGAGTTTATGAAGGATTATGACTTTGAGTTACACTATCATTCGGGGAAGGCCAATGTTGTGGCCGATGCTTTAAGTAGAAAGTCCATTAGCAGTGTAGCGAGTATTGTCATCTAGGAATGGAAGATGTTGGGTGCTATTGGCGAGTTTGACTTGTATCATAGCGCGTTCGTTGAGTCGATAGCTTTATTTTTAGTAGTTTCACAACCTACACTTGTGAGTCGAGTTATAGAAGCACAGAGGGGTGACCTTGAGGTAGAAACCCTCCGAGAGAAGATATCTAGTGGGAAGGTGGAAAAGGGCTTAAACATGTATTCTGACTCGAGTGTTAAATATTTTGACTGTCTTTTCGTGCTGGAGTCTTGTCAAGAGGAGGTACTTTGAGAGTTTTACCATTCACACTTTGCGGTGCATCTGGGAGGCACAAAGATGTATCATGACCTTAGTTGCCATTTTTGGTTGAAGGGGTTGAAGAAGGACGTAGTCGTGTTTGTGTCGAGGTACCTTACTTGTCAACAAGTGAAGGCCAAGCATCATAGGCCAGCGGGTTTGTTGCAACCCTTGCCTATAGCTGAGTGAAAGTGGGAGCATGTCACGATTGATTTTGTTGTGGGTTTTCCGAGGACTCAACAGGATAACAATGCCATTTGGGTGATAGTTGATCAGTTTACTAAGTCAGTGCACTTTGTACCTATGCACGTGAGTGACTCGATAGATTACTATAGATACCCTATTTTTGACCGTCCTCAAGACTTGGACGTCATCATTTGTGCACACGATGATTGTGACTATTTGTGCTCGTTTTGGTGCCCGAAGTTCTTGGCGGAATGCCCTGTCGTTGAGCCTTCAAACCCCCTCATCCATTATGTGCCCTGTTTTGGACCAACATCTTCAAGTCTGCAACCCTTGGTGGCTGCTGGCCACCCAAGTGGCCTACCGGCCATCACTGGTGGCTGGCCAACCACATTAGTGCCCTGCCGGCCATTGATGCCTTTTTGCAGATATTTTCTTGATAGCTATTCCAGTTGTTGGCATAATGGGCTTGATCACCATACACGTGTATGGACTGATATAACTCAGCGGGAAGCTTGTTTTTCTATAAATATGGGACCTTCTCCCCCATTGTAGAGAGTTAGGAAATTTTGGAGCAAAATTCTCTCTCTCTCTCGATTTCTCTATCTCTCTTGCAATTTTGTATACATTTGCTTACAAGTCCTAGAATTTTGCATACACTTCCTTAATCAAACTTGATCACCTTTGAGTTGAGGTCCTTAGAAGCCTTCTTGGAGCTTTAGAAGGTGTTTTTGATTTGACTTTGTGTCTAGAATTTTTGCTTGCTTCAAGAGGTATGGCACTTCCCTTTTACACTTGTTTTGCTTGCTTGTTTTTCCATCTCTTTCAACTATTTTTTGGGCTGATTTTGAACTGTAAAAAACTCTGCTTTTTGTGGTCTAAAGGAGGTGGTTTGAGGCCATTTTCCGTTAGGGGGTGGTTCATCATTCTCTGTTCTTTGTTTGTAAAGCTTTTGTACCTTTGTTCACCAATTTCAAACCAATTTTTTTGGGCCTTTTAACCACTGAATTTCAGAGGTTTCTCAGTGGAAAAAAAATCATTTTGAAGTCCAAATTTGGAGGGTTAGCCTCCCCTCCTTGTATCTTGTTTGCATGCCTAGTTAGCTCCATATGTTAGCAGGTTTTTCTAGTTTAACTTAGCTCAAGTCCAACATGTTTTAGCCTCTAAAATAGCCTGTTTTAGCTCTATTTTGGGTTGGTTAGTTCATTGGAGTCTTATTTTGCATGGTTGTAGTGTAATAGTTCTCACAAGTTGGTGTTTTAGGGTCTTGGACACCTTTTGTTTGAGTTGATAGCATCTTTTGGTGTTGTTTTTCACTCCATTTCAGCACTATAAACTCTGCAACCTCCCTCTTTGCTTCACTCTTTCATTTGCTTTTGAGGTTTGTTTCAAACTTGGGATCTTCTAAGCTTGAGATTCAGGTCATACTTAATGATTTAATCCTCTTTGAGGGTTCAATATCAACGGTATGATCTCTCTCTTGCCTTACATTATCCCTTGGTTGACACTTTTTTCATCTTGGAAGACACTCACCAATGGACAAATTGATTAAAGGATGATTTGATAACTAAAATGTGTAAACAAAATTGGCAATTAAAAGTGGCAAGATAAACATTCTTTGTGTTGCATTGCATGTGTTCAAATCGGACGTTAATTTGAATACAAGAAAAATGGGACATTTCATACTCAAAAGTAATGAAATGGGCCACTTTCCTAGGTCTCCATTGCCCTTGATCATGCATGATAGGGTGATGGCATTTGAGTCTTGTTTTGCACTCATTAAACTTGTACAAATTGGTCCCTTAGCCATCATGCATGGAAATTGCTTGATTGATGGTTTAAGGGCCAAATGTATCACTACTTTGAGCTTGTGTAGATGATAAGGGGTGATACATGGTACAAACAACCTATGAGAATACCCTTTCTTTGCCCTGTGTGCTCTCTGTTGCAGCAAAAAATGGTGCATCATTAGTGGCCTACTGGCCACTAGTGTTGAACGGCAACCCCTCAATAGTGGTCGGCCGGCCACCACTTCTAGCCTGCTAGCCACCAATGAATTTTGAGTAGTGTGCTTGTGAAGCATGGGAGAGTTGGTCTAGAGAAGGAAACAGTGCAAGGGTTGTGCAAACAGAGGCATTTGGGGACAGACAAAGGATGCTTTTGGGTGAAAACCAATCATGCATGGGTCTCCCTTGCATCCTGAGACGAGTTACCTTGTTAATTAGTTTAATTTAATTAGCCTATGATTTATCTATGTTGTAATTCAATTAGTTTGTGTTGTAATTATTTAATTAGCTAGTTGTAGCTAATTAATTTGTGTTGTAATAATTAGTTAAATTATTTTAGTTAATTAATGCAAGTTTTGTAATAATTAGCTTAATTAGCTAGCTAGCTAGCTTTTATTCATTCGGACCCTCCTTTGCGAGGGCGTAATGTTGTAATAAGTGTGTGTGCTTGCGTACACGTATGTTTTCCAACCCCACGTCTTTCTCTCTTTTATTTAATTGCTTTTGATGGTTAGATTAGGGACATGTTTTAATTAGCATACCATATGCTTGCATCCATTCATTCGTATTGCATGCACTGAGGCTCAGCGCATCATTCAAACTGCATTGTTAATTCAATAATTCTTTGAATATGTGTTTAACCGCATGTTATCAAAAATGATTAATATGTCATATTAGTAGCCGAGCCTATTAATTGCATATTGCATGTGTTGCATTAGACATTTTGTATAGTTAGAAAGCATGCATTTTTCTAACTAGTTTCTTTTTTGGCTTGGAGTACTAGGTGAGTTTTTAATGCTTTAGCATACTTGCATGAGTGTGAGTGATTGCCATGACTAGCGTGATTGCCATGAGGCTATCTGCTTAAATGATAAACTGTTTGAATGCCTGTGGATGAAGGCTTGTTGTTTGAATTGGAATGATTCAATGAATGTATGTTTTAAGCCTACTTTGTTGAGTGACAAATCAGTTTTAAGCCCACTATGTTTGGTGGCAAATCCACAAACTTTAAGCCCACTTGAGGTGGCAAATTTAAACCATTTTCACAAACAGACAAGAGCTGAATTGTTCCAAATTAAGCAAACTAGTCTATACTTGCTTGTGTGCATCACATAGTAATGCTAGTTTAATAACCGGAATAAGGGTACATAATGTTTATAAAAAATCATATCATGATTAGTAGATGCCGATCTTTGATTGGGCGAGTGGGGGTGCTCAATTCATGACCTTCCCCTCCTGTACCTAAGTTTCCGAGCTGAGGCAACTTTGGTGAGGACGGACACGTGGCCTTTGGCACGAGTCATGGGTTTCCTAAATTTTTTCAAAATAAAATATTTAGGTGGTGAGTCTGTATCTGGCAAAACAGTCCAATTTTGGCACTTTTTGATTCAAATATCAAATTTTTAAAATGATTTGCCAGATTTGGACTCTTTGGTGTTTATCAGTTTCCCATTGCACTTGTGAGATTAGATTTAGAACCACGGGAGTTCGAACAGTAGGACTTTTTTTCTAGCTTCCGAAAAGGGGCGCGAAAAAGCCGAGCTACAATTACCTTGTCGACCTGTATGTTAGGGACATAGTTTAACTTCATGGGATCCATGTGACTATTGTTTCAGATAGAGATCCACATTTTAGAGCTCGGTTGTGGCAGAGCCTACAGAACACCTTGGGTACTACATTAACTTTTAGTACTGCTTATCATCTTCAAACTGATGGTCAGTCAGAGTGTACTATTCAGATCCTGGAAGATATTTTTTGGGGTTATGTTCTCGACTTTAAGGGGTCGTAGGAAAGGCACTTGCCTTTAGTGGAGTTGACCTACAACAATAGCTTCCAGTCGAGTATTGGCATGGCACTGTTTGAGGGCACTGTTTGAGGCCTCGTACAGCCGACTGTGTAGATCACCTGTGTGTTGGGTGGAGGTGGGCGATGCACCTATGATAGGTCCAGAGTTAGTTCAGGAAACGATGGAGAAAGTTGCACTTATTTGTAAGAGATTGGTTACGGCTCAGAGTCGTTAGAAGAATTATGCCGACTGTAGAAGGAGACCGTTGTCATTTGAGGTAGGAGATCATGTCTTCTTGAAGATATCACCCAGACGGTGTTTGATAAGGTTTGGGAAGAGTGGAAAGTTGTCTCCTAGGTTTATTGGACCTTTTGAGATCCTAGAGCGGATTGGGGAGGTAGGTTATCGTTTGGCCTTGCCGCCATAACTTTTTGGGGTTCGTGATGTGTTTTATATCTATATGCTCCAGAAGTATAAGTCAGATCCATAACATGTGTTGGATTGGACGGAGTTAGAAGTAGACGGGGATGCCTTATATGAGGAAAGACCAGTTAGAGTTTTAGATGCTCGACACCAAGTCTTGCGATGCAAGACGATTCTTTTGGTAAAATTGTTGTGGCAATACCATGCGGTTAAGGAGGCCACTTGGGAGCTTGAGGCGAAAGTCCGTGAGAAGTATCCAAACCTATTTGTTAATGTTTGAACATGTATTGAAAACTTTTTTATGTTAATGTAATATAAACATTGTATATGTTTTGGAAATGTGAATTGTATATTCAATAATGAGCATATGTTTATCTTGTTAATGAGAATGGATGACAGGTGGATGGTTCATGGTAATGAATTTGAATTACTATCATTGTTATAATTGGATTAAACATGGTTTTAATGTTTGGTTTAAAATTTTGGGGACGAAATTCCTTAAGGGGGAGGTTATAGCGATCCTGGTTTAGACTCCACCCATTTGATGTTTTGGATCCGGGTTTCATTGTCATATATTTGTTCATGTCTTGTTTCCCCTTATTTCTCTTTGAGTTTGGCTATGGGGATGTGTTGGTTGCGTTTGGAACAGGTTAGTAGCTTGTTTTTCAAATTGTTGCTGCTCAGAATTTTGCTTCTTCGCTTGAGCGACACCTCTTGCGTTTGAGTGGTCTTTGAAAACTTCCAGTACTTTTGCAAGTCTGCAAAGATACTGGGAGTTGGCATTTTTCACTCGAGTGGTATTTTTTGCGCTTGAGCATTGTTTGCTCGAGCGAGCCTTCTTGTGCTCGAGCAGTGGTTCTCTGTCGGTAAAACCTCTAGGAAAGCGAAGCTTCTTGCGCTTGAGTGGTGCAACTTATTGTGTTTGGCCGCTCGAGCGACACTTTTTGCACTCGAACGGTCTGCGCGTATATCAGTTCGTAAAGTCACTTTTCTGAGTCACTTTTTCACCCCTCTCTCTCTAAACATTTCAAAACCTTATTTTCTCTCACTCCCTTTCAAAAACTCATCTATTTTACTCAAATACACCTAGATCCATCGACCTTTTCACTCGTGTCCCATTGTTAAAAAGGTAGAGCTTGACGAGGGCTTCGTTCTAATCAAAACAAAGTTGATTTTCAGCGTCTTTGAGTTTCCTTCACTCTCTCTTGCGTCTTCTAAGCTTGAGGTAGGGATTCTTCATACTTTGTATGAATTTTAACTTAGTTATTTGCTATTTCTAAACAATATTGTGATTTTGGAGATTTTTTAAACAAATCTAGGGTTTTGGGTTAAAGATAAAAAAAAAAGGGTTTTCAAATGGATTCTTGGAAACGATTGTGGTGTTGAAAATAAAGTTGAGTTGTGATGAAGTGGTTGATTTTGATACTTGGGATTGATTTTGGAAGAAAAAAGGATTTTGCCCTAAATGTCTCAAATGTTGATTTTATATAAATAATGAATTGATGTTAGAAATGTGGAATTGGGTTGATATTAATGAGGATGGTGGAGTTGGATATGTATTATCACTCACATCTAGAAACTTGGAAAGCTTATTATTATGGAAAATTGTTTATCTATTTAGAGATATCTGTTTTGGGCTATCGGTGGAGAATAGCTATGATTGTTGTAGAAACTGCATGAAAATTAGGAGAATTGAAATTATTTTCTCATCCATTTGCATCGAGCTTTATTTCATTTTTAGACATTGGAAATGTTTATTGTTTTGAGAAGAATGGGTGAATCTGGAAAGTATGTATTGTCTCATTGAAATAAGTTGGCCTAAGTGTCCATAGTGAAAGTCCTAACAACCGCGCGTTTACATAGATGCCAATCCCACGAACAAAGTTTCCGTAAAATGGCAATAGTCACTGCTGGAAATTGTACATTTAGTGGCATTTAAAAAATGCCTCTATAGATGTAAAAAATGCCACTAATTCTTTTTGTGACGTTTAGTACCAAACTCCAAAGACGCGACCGTCGCTGTAGCATTATGACACTTTAAAAACGTCGCTAGATTAGTATAGGAGGTATAGGAGGCATTTTTAAAAGTGCCACTAAATGTGATAAATAACGATAAAATGACGTCATTTAGTATTTAGCGACGTTTTAAAAACGTGTGAAAGATTTTTTCCTATTTTAAAAATATGACTGTTGGCACTGTAGTGCCATTTTGGGAAAACGCCATTATAGTTTTTTTTTTTCCTTTAGATTGTGCTAATTCTATTAGATTTAACTAAAAAACATAACTGTAATAAAGCTGAAAAATAACAATAATATGAATAAAACTTTACTGCTATTTCATATATTGACTAAATTTAGGCAAACATTACATGATTATTTCTAAACCAAAATCAATCAACAAACACAACCAAAAAATAAAAGAAAAAAAATATCGAACTCTAGATGTATGCAAGAGCGATCAGACTTGGGTTTGCGAAGTTTTCTTTGAACAACAACATTAACTCTTTAGGCAATTCAAACACTTTAAGGTCAGTAAAAAAATAAACAGTAATAATAATGACAAAAAAAAAAAAAAAAACCTCTACGCTTAGTATCTATGTACATCCACTCAAGCTATAGAAATCAAAATTTAATATATGAACCTTATTCTCCAAAACAAATTTGGATTTTGTTTGTATCACCAAATCAAGCTTAGCTTTAACAGAGTGTAACTTAGTCACTAAGTTCTTCATTGCATCATCCTCAAATTCCAAAGACAAATGAAACATTGAAACTTCATAAGAGCCAAAGGGATCATGAGATGATATGTCCATACCACATTTTCTGAAATGATATAGCTCTCAACACTACATTTCCCTACAAGTTAAGTTCAATAAGTGAGGAAAGTGGACATTATACATTAAATGTATACAAACTGTGAATCAGTACCTCAGTTTCCAATGCACCCCAGTTGACGTGAAAACAACTTACGTTGTTCATATGTAATTTGGTTATTTAGTTTCCAAAGCTAATAAAAAGCATGCTTTATCCTAATGCAGTAGCCAATATATTATCTGACAAAAAATACATACTCCAGGAATTTTGGGAAGCAAATCCATGCAAGCAGAGCTAGCACCTTATATGAGTTTCAATTCAGACACAATTCTTTGCATCTGCCTTTTCAAAAATTTAATCCCTATATCCTATAACCAACTATCGAAATATATAATGGTTTTTAAACTTTGTGCTCTGAACATCTCATAAGATTTTTATTTATATTTTTGAATGGGGAGGAGGGGGACTACTACTCAAAATTGGGTAATTGTTTGGGATTAAATGCAGTTATGGTAGTCTATTAGCTTGAAATAGGAAAATACTATCAATTTGGATAATTTTTTCTTCATGATAATTCCAGGTCAGCTATCATACTGTTCATATGGTTGTCATGTTTTCTCATCAAAATAAAATCACTATTAAAACAGCATGCAACAGTAACAGATTAGAAGCAAATTTTCATAAATTCCATCTAACATTAAGAAAAACTTCTTTGTTAATCACACATCATTCCTTCAGTTTCACCTATTTGCTCACTAGTTTTATCCTTGACCTGTAAGGAATAAAATCAGTAACATTACAAGAATTTCTATTTGGAAGTAAAGAGTTAAATATAATATGTTTTTTTTTTTTTGGTGATAAATAAGCAAACTTTATTAAAAAAGCATAAAGGCGATACAAAGAGTTAAATATAATGCGAGAAACATAGATAAACAAAGTCATTCGAGACCTCCAACCAATAGGGACTAAACCGGATGTACCATTTTTTTAAAAGAGAAAAACAAATGGATCAAAAGGCTTATCACTTTTATTAGTTTCAGTGTCATGCCCTTGATTTGATTAAAACACACACGAAAATTATTGAGGCAATTCGAAAGAAGTTTCAATATACAACATTGCATTTACAATTACCGGTGACTTGTCATTGAGTATATTTGGCTCAGTAACAATATTATGGTGTGCTAAGGATCTTCCAAAATATGCTCAGTGATAGAGAATAACTTTATACCTTGTTCGCTAAGTTGTTCATCTACCACCTTTCCAATCTATTTGAAAAAGTTGCAGTTAGATAAAAAAATTGGACAAAAAAGACAAGAAAAGAAAGAAAGAATCACAAAAAGAGAAGTAAAGGGTTGATATGAATATATAATGAATTTACCTTGTTGAACATATTAACAGTTACCCAGACTAAAACATTGGATGGTTCATTCTTGTTGCCAAAGTGTCCGAAAAGTGTTTGTAAAGTGCCTAATATTATAAATTAAAATTTTAATTAAGGCACGTTGAAAAAGTGTCGGAACGCTTTTAAAAGCGTCTGCTAAGTGTCATGTCTGACATGACATGCTGCCTCCATAGAAGTGTTTGTGCTTCTCAACATAGCACTGTAGAACTGCGATTATTACATTATCACAACTTAACCAAGCACACAAAAACCATTATCAATTACAATGGTTCAATAAACAAACAGATTCTACATGGAGTGAAAGAACTCAAGGGTACCAAATTACATTAGTTACGGCAGAACGGTGGAAAAATAGGTATGCCATTGATTTCTCTTGGATGCTGCAATAAGATGAGGATTATCTAAAACTTCAGCAATCTAACACTCTACTCAGCCCCATTGTAGACTTCGACATCACTGAATATTTACTATTCTTTCATAAGTTTTAAAGTGTAGACAAAGTAGTTATACAATGATATTGTCAGCACAACAAGAAACTTACAGTGCGCTACCCTGAAATGATTTTGGACAAGTGACTTAGTTTGAGGTGTTTCTTCTCTTTTCCCGAGAACCATATTAGTACAGATTCATCCCGAAAGCAATAACACCACAAGTTCTAAATAATTTTAGCAGTGAAACTCTACTTTCAGTGAAATACAAATAAAGGAAACTATCGTTTGAGAATAACACAACTAATGGCAGGTGATTGAGTATTAAAATAATTTGAAAATGAATATAAAAGTAAACATATACATAAGACAATTATATATATGAGGAAATATGTGTATCCTGTATTACATAAAGTCAAAATGAAAATAAAACAACACAATTCATCAAGCATTCGCATTCAATTTTCTGACAAGCCAGTTTAGGGGGAGTGATTCAACAACCTATAGGCTACGTTTGTTTGGCGGATTAGGTTAGATGAGATTATTAGTGAGAGGATTGTTAGTGAAGAGATTGTTAATGTATGGATTGTTAGTGAAGGGATTAAGTAAAAGTGTGTTTATTTTGATGATAGTGTGGAAGATGATTAGTGATGGGATTGATAAATTATTTTATAGAAAATAAATAAATAAATTATTTCTATATTAAAAAAAACTAAAACAAATATTAAAACAAATAGGTGCACTTGGTAAAAATAAAAAATAAAAAATTAATTTTTTTTTTTATATAAAATAGACTCAATCCCCTCACTATTTTCCTAATCCCACCTAAAATTCACCCAAGCTAATCCCTCTACATAGGGGGATTACTAAGCCCCCTTCACTACTAATCCTATGACATTTTGTTGCATCCAAACAAGGGTTTGGTGGGTTCCACAGATTGGTAATCCAATCCACCCCCTAATCAAACATAGCCATAAGGTGTTAAATGATGGGAGTGAAACAAGTTCACATGACTTGTGAGCATAAATATTATATTTGGCATGATAGAATGTGATTGCCAACCAGAGAAACGTGGTGTACAAAACAGCTACAGAAGGTAATTCACTACGGAGGTTAGAGTTAAAACTACCAATCAACGTGAAGATTTATTCCTATCCCAGTAACAATGAATAAGAAAAATTGCCGACATAAACCAGTTGAGTAGTTATAATTAACCTATACAACAACCAGTTAACATAAAAGCCACTGAATTTTAAACATATCACACCTTGTTTTTGTTTTTGCCTACATTTTGGGTGTGTTCATCAGCAATATTTCAACCAAATAGTACTGTGCAAAAAAAGCGTCTTAATATAAATTATCAAAAACAAAATAATTATAAGAAATGGTCCTTGGTTCCAGTCAATATTCAGATGTAGCAACAGTATAGATCACAGATTGCTTTCAAAAGGATGACCTAAAAAAGGCATAAAAACCACATAAAAATTAAGTCTTTAGCATCCACAATTGACAACAATTGAAACTAATAATCTCAAAACTTCATGGGCAACAATTTGAGAAAATTACGTATAGCATAACATCTTCATCAAATTAGACTTAAACACTGACCATTGAATGTAATTGGCATAAAAATCTACTAAACATGAATTCTTAAGGTGTTGCAAAACAGAGAGAAATATAGAACAATCTCAAATTCCATAAAAGCAAACCAAACTATGATGATATTCACTAACCTTATGTAGCAGAGCTTCTCTTTGATATCCCTAACAGTCTCAAAGTCAGCAATCTTACTCACCACACCTTTACAAAAGACTCTTGTACTCCAATCAAAAGAAAAGCAATTACTGTGAAGAACATTAATGGCAAAAAAAAAATAAAATTACAATATATTTGTATAAACAAAACAAAAATCTAGATACAACACTATAAAGAGAACACAAATAAAAGCAAAGTGTAGACACCCCATTTTTGACCGACCTTGAGACTCAGACGTCACCAGTTGAGCACTCGGTGATATTGCATAATGTGCTCGTTCAGAAGTTTCAGAGTCACGGCCGTGAGCCCTGCCTCCGGACTTCCGAACCCTTTTCTGTGCCTTGTCTCGGTTTGCGAACCAGACTCGGTTTTCACTGTTTCTTTTCCTGAAGGGAGGGAGAGGTCCCGAAGACCATCTCTCAATGTCCGTAGGCTACATTTGGTGGCCGATTTAAAAACCAATTCAGATAACCCAACCTTCACCCACAGGCATTCAAGGCAGTTATATCATATAAGCACATAGCCTCATGGTAACAGGCTATTCATGGCATTCACTCACACGCATGCAAGGATGCTAAAGCATAAAAACTCACCGAGTACTCCAAGCAAAATAGACACTTGTTAGAAATCATGCATGAATCCTAAGTATACAGAAATGTCTAATGCAACACATGCAAAATGCAACTATAGCAGGCTCGGCTATTCTAAGATGGTATATGAAATGCTACAAACTACCATGTATTCAACTTGGAATTGAAAGCACGATGCAGTTAGTATGATGTGCTGAGCCCGGTGCATGCAATACAGATGAATGAATGCAAACATGCTGTCATACTGTATGCTAATTTAAAACATGCTCTAATCTAACCATCATAAGCGGAAAATAAAAGGGAGAAAGACATGGGGTTGGAAGACATACATCACACTCACACACACTTATTACAGTTGTGCCCTCACTCGGAGGGTCCGAATAAATAATACAGTCCAAATATTACAGTCCGAATAAAAGAATATTACAGTCCGAAATATTACAAAATCCTAATTAATTAATGAATTAGCTAAGAAAGCAAATAAACTGGCGTGCAAGCCAGGGACTGCCTTGCTTCTGATGGATGATGCATGTCCGGATTGTCTTGCGCGAAATCCACCGGAATGCCCCAATTAGCCTCTGTTTACACCTGTTCTTGAAATGCGTGCCAAGTTCCAAAAAGTTGCTGATTCCTCGTTTTGCTGCAACAGAGAGCAGGAAAGGGGCATAGGAATGTATCTGCACAGATATATGCATGTCTCGATCCTCGTGCCACCAATCACGCATACCGAGGCATGATGGCCGAGGAGTCGAAATGCAAAACTCAATATAGATGAATGCACATGAAACTATAGCTAAAACCTAACTCCATCATGGATAATCCGGAGTGTCGGTGAGTGGGGAATTAAGACACATTCCGTCAACTCGGAGTACGAAATGTACCTCGTTTTCCGTGCCCGGGCTAACTCCTATTCCGGACACGATGCAATATGCATGATATGCATGAAATGCAACTAAGATGCAATCCTAACATACACAAAGTTATGAAAATGAGATGCCTCGAAATACGTGCACACGGGCACGCAAACCGAGACGATGATATGTGTCTCGAAATACGTGCACAGAGCACGCAAACCGAGGCGATGATATGTGTCTCGAAATGCGTGCACGCGGGCACGCAAACCGAGGCGATGATATGTGTCTCGAAATGCGTGCACGCGGGCACGCAAACCGAGGCGATGGTATGTGTCTCGAAATGCGTGCACGCGTGCACGCAAACCGGTGCGATGGTATGATGCTATGAAATGACACGAAAATGACAAATGGGCTTTACCAACATGAGTGAGCCTCAGCCACACTCACATCGGATGCCGGCGGATAAAAAAGAAGTGCCTCGAAATGCGTGCACACGGGCACGCAAACCGAGGCACTGATGGAATACAATGTAATGACATGGAAATGACAATGGGCTTATACCAACATGAGTGAGCCTCAGCCACACTCACATCGGATGCCGGCGGATAAAAATGAAGTGCCTCGAAATGCGTGCACACGGGCACGCAAACCGAGGCAATGATGGAATACAATGTAATGACATGGAAATGACAAATGGGCTTATACCAACATGAGTGAGCCTCAGCCACACTCACATCGGATGCCGACGGATAAAAATGAAGTGCCTCGAAATGCGTGCACACGGGCACGCAAACTGAGGCAATGATGGAATACAATGTAATGAATGGAAATGACAAATGGGCTTATACCAACATGAGTGAGCCTCAGCCACACTCACATCGGATGCCGGCGGATAAAAGAAGGTGCCTCGAAATGCGTGCACACGGGCACGCAAACCGAGGCGGTGATGAAATGTGATGAAATGACATGGAAATGACAAATGGGCTATACCAACATGAGTGAGCCTCAGCACACTCCACTAGGATGCCGGCGGATAAAAATGGAGTGCCTCGAAATGCGTGCACACGGGCACGCAAACCGAGGCAACGGCAAAATGCAATGCAACATGGCAAAAATGATATGCAAGCATTCTAACAGAATTTCAGCAACAAAATATGGGGGAAAACAGTCCCGAAATGAAGCGAAATGACATGAAATGCAAGGAACGTCCGAAATGCGAATTTAGGCACCCGAAATGGCCTATAGCTATGCTAAACATGCACAATATGGACATGCATGCAAATACAGAAGCTAGAAAGTCCCAAAATATGCACTTTCACAGTATAAACAAGGCCAAACAGCAAGCATAGGTAGGGGAAAATGGCATGCAAGAATAAGGGCCAAAAAAGGGGTAATGAAAGCAAGTGATATAAGAAAACCCAAACTGAAAAATTTCTTCTACAACACTGAAGATGGACCAAAAATATTAACATTTACAGTATATGGCAGCCTCAAAATCAGTATACAAATATGCTAAAAATGTGATGCAAACAAGGCTCAAAAGGTGCTATAACATGAAGTATGCAAATAATCACCAAACAGAAAAAAAGTGTTAATGAAACATGAAGTATAGGCCAAAATAAGGCCACTTTAAGTTCGGACAAGGTCCAAAAACAGAAGCAAAAGGGCTGCCAATTTATGCAAAAAGGGGCCAAAATAAGGGATATAACTACAAAGTGACACATTGGAGACACGCAAACAATGTTGAGCCCTTCTTCCAATGTTGAAGAGGGGCTCAAAATAAGCCTAATATCAGTTTACAACATGCTCGAAAATAAATTTCTCATGGGTCAAAATAGCATGCAAAACTATGGCATACAAGAGGATCAATGAGGCAAGTGTGTTATGGAGGGCTCAAACAGGGTTGAACCTTAATGAAAGGTGAAGATGAGCTCAAAATATGGCCCTTTTCAGTTAGGGCCGGAGCTTGAAACCAAAAGGAAGTGGGCTTAGAAATAGATCAAGAAAAAGGGTCAAAAGGGTAAAAGTATTACTTACCCTTGAAGATTCAAACTTTTGTTGCTTCTTGGATGAATTTGCAGCTTCTTTGGCCTTTGAGAAACCTCCCTTGTTGCTGGAAATGAGATGGTGGTGGTAGAGCTTGGTGGTGTAGAAGGAATGATGGTTAGGGACTTAGGGTTTTTTGAAGAATTGAGAGCTATGGAAATGGAGTTGGTATGGAAGCTTGAAGGAGAGTTTTTTCTAACCCTTACAAAGGAGGCCACCAACTGGTTATAAGGGTCCAAAAGGGGTGTAAAAGGTGGGGAAAAGGAGAGTAAAACTCCCCCACAAAATATCCCCCGGATAAATATCTTTGTCTGGGGGATATTGCCCACAAGCTATAAGTGCACAGTGCAAGGAACACGGCCGGCCTATCACTTTTGTTGCAGGTGGTCGGCCGGCACACCACCTAGCCGGCCGGCTAGGGGTCAAAAGTTCAATCATATTTTCTGGCCGCCAGCAACTGGGAGGTACTCCTATGTGTGTAACACACAACCATGTGGTTAAAATTCCAAAGAAAGTGGCCAAGGGGTTCAACATTAGCTCGGAAAGAGGGGTTCAAAAGGGTCAAGTAACCTTAATGGCCGGCCACCAACTTTTAGTGGCCTCTCTTGTGTGTAGATCACAGATATGTGGTTGAAAGTTCAAGAAAAAGGTCCAAGGGTTCAACATTAGCCCGGAAGAAAGGGGTCAAAAGGGTCAGGTAACCTTAATGGCCGGCCACCAACTTTTAGTGGCCTCTCTGTGTTGTAGATCACAGATATGTGGTTGAAAGTTGCCAACACTAACCCTAGGGTGTTCAACATTAGCCCGGAAGTGCGAAAAACGGGCGCTGGGAGGCTCCGGAGGAGAGATAACTGGCTACTGCAACAATTGCTGGCCTCCACCCTTCAGTGACCTTCCTGGTGATAAACAGAGGTACCTGCCAAATATGAACGAAAACCGATGCAAAACAAATGTTCCGGGGCAAAACACGCAGTTCGGGGTCCCGAAAATGGGCTGTTAGCACCGAAAGTGGCATTCGGCCACGAAGTGGGTTTCTCAGACCCCGTGTCCTCAAAAGGGATGAAATGAGATGTATGCCAAAAATCAGAGCAATAGGAGATGGTTAAGCGGTCCCGAACCGAGGCACACAGCCAACGGTCCCGAAAACCGGGAACCCGGACTCCGAAATGGGCAAAATGGCCTATGGCCCCC